>JAOWBN010237038.1:0-12272 GCA_028565015.1 Pinguicula moranensis
CCCCTGTTTTGCGCAACCTTCTTAAAATTATAATTGGCTTATAAGTACCTTTTTTTTTAAAAAATAACTCCTCATTTTTTTAAAAAATGTACTTATAAGTCATTTATAATAAGAAGGCTGCACTAACACTTCTTAATTACGAAGAGAAACTAGTCGAGGTTTCTGTTCGGCAAATACTCGTACACAAGCATCATCTGAGGTCCTTCATCACAGCTTCCAAGCAAATTGATCTAGTTTGTTTCACATTCAGCTATTTAATCTCAGAACGCAATGCTGTAAAAAGATGAGCAGTTAAACTTGTAACCAATTCATCCATCAAATCAAAGTTTTATACACAAACCTTTCAGCTACTCTAGCTATTTTCTTACAAGTATAGGAACAATAGACTACTGGCACTGTCAGAATTTTACCTTCTTGTGAAGAGAAATATAAGCAGGTTTCGAAATATGCAGCCTTGAAGAATCCTTTTGTGCGCCTTATTAGAAACCACCCTCGACGACCTAGTGATCTCTGGTAGGGGAAAAGGATTAGAACTATTGCGTACAAAAATGCTTCAATTTGGAGGCGGTTAGTATTATTTGTGTATCTCGGGTACCAGCCTTTTCAATTGAGTTGATGGTGTTCAAGTGTGTTGTGAAAACATATATATATATAGAGAGAGAGAGAGCACCAGACATTTTTTATAGATGAAACATGAGAGGTATACCTGTTCCGTATCACCCCATCTCCGAAAAGCAAAAAAGGACTGAAGCGGAGACCAAATATATTGGCCACCAATAGTCGCTATACAGTACCAGAGCTTTTGAGAAATAGTTAACCCTGGGTCCTGCAGTCCAGTTCTAACTATGAGAACAAATGCATATACTAAAGAAAATAGGAGTTTGACAGGAACAGATTACTGGAAACTAAATCCAGCAAATCATCTAACCACATCAATAGGAAAACCTATAACCATAATTGAACAGGGAGTAGATGAAACCACCCAAAATCTTCTAACCTTTACCCCATGCTTCAACACTCATTCATCTCTAGACCTCAAGTTCATGAGAGCATTCCCAGGTGTAGGCTTATCAGTGCAGATGGAGAATCTCCAAATAAGAAATTCAAGAAAAGCACCGAGTTTAGGTTTGTATTTATCAATCAAGAACTAAGCGATAAGTTCCGAATATGAAATGCCACTAGACGAGCTAGATAAGTCCAAAGAATTTTTATAAAAGCAAAGAAGGATACACCTCTCATAAACAACTTAAACTTCAACCAAAAAAAAATCTCTAAAATTTTGACCATCACCTATTTAGGCTAAAATAAACTAGAACAAGAAGAGTCTTGGCCAAACGTAATGTGATCAAGGCTTGAGAGTCCTTCAACATTCTTCATTAACTTCCATCTTTGACCATGACCTTCCCTATGCCTTGACCAAGACCTTCTAAGTTCTTTGACTTTGTCCATGCCCTTCCAAGTACATTGCCCTTTGACCAAAGACTTTGAACATGTCCTTCCAAGTGCCTTAGACTTTGACCATGAGTTTGTGTGTGTTTTGGGCTTTGAAATGGACTTCGCACGCTCATGCATGTGTTCACACACTCTATTTGTTGCACTTGATCGTAACTTTGCATGGCCATGATGTGAGTTGGTCTTTTGGCAATGCAACACGTGAATGTTGCCTCTTCAATGGTGATGATGAGATGAACAAACCTAGGTTGTGAGATGGACCTATCTTGATCATCTTAAAATCGGCCCAGTGCTCTTAAACTAGCTCATTGGATGTTTGATTGGAATGTTGGTATCCAAATCGGCAAATCCTGTCTTTAGGCCACTAGACAGTGACAATGGCCCTTGTGTACGTCTGGAAAATGGACTTGCATTTCGGTTTGCATACTTCCCTTTCCAAGATCCTATCATTCCCCATTTTTCTCCAATCTTTCATTGGAGTTGCGCATCCAGCTCAAATATAGAACTCCAACAAGTATTATATACCCTACTGAAGTTCTAATTATCGTTCACAAATTTCAAAGACATAGCAATTAGCAGAATTCCATTTAGTTCCTTTCACTGTAATGGTTTTGACCTTCATACCCAAAATCATAACATAGGACATGCTACTTACCATAAAGGTTTTGACCTTCACGAATAAATCATAAGAATTAATTTAAGCACGAAACCATATGGGAAACCCTTTAATCAGATTCCACTGCTACCATGCCCCTGTAGGCTCCCAATTTCCCACTTATTGTCTTCTTTTATCGGCCTTTCTCTGGTTCTAGACTCCTTCCCAGTTTGTAGTATATCCATCTTCTCAATTTTGGCTTCCCTTATGTTCGACTTCTCCTCACAAACTCCTTCCTCTTCCCTTCCTTTTATAGACCTTCTCCTTCATTAATTTCTCATTAACTAATCATCAACCATTCATTAAATTCTAATTAAATCCTCATTATCTTTTCATTGACTCTTAATTAACCACTCATTAATTCTTCACTAACTCATCATTATCTATTCATTAAAGCCTCCTTGACCCTTCAATACCTAACTATTAATAAAAACCTAACTTCCTATTTCACCACAATAATAACGTCTACATATATATACATATCTAATATTAAATTTTGCATAAAAATGTTGTATCTTACAGTGTCTCTTAGGGGAGTACGACGACTCATCGTGAAAGGATATTTTCTTCTCTTCCCTACAAGGAGCATGATGGTTCCTCGTGTAAGGACTTCTTTCTTTCATTTTTTTTCTTCCCCATGGGTATTTAATGGGGTGTCTCTTCGAGGAGTATGGCGACTTCCTGGGAGGATCTTTTCCTTTTTCTCTTTCCATCTTTTCTCTTAGAGACGATACAATAACGGTGTTTCAAAAGGAAACCAAATTCATTTAAAGTATTCCTAAAAAAAGGATATGCGAAAGCAAAAAAGAAATACAAGATGGCTAACCCTCGCAAACCTGGCTCTTAGTGGGGGTATTATGTTAGTTTGGTGAAGCTCCAAGCATTGTCGAGGGTCTACACTTTGAGAGTTTCAAAGGTAGGTTCCATTGGCTCGAGCTTCCAACGCACGGTACAGTTCTTCCCATTTGAGCCCATGCCTCCATAGAGATCGGGTGCTCTCGTGAAGCACAAGATCTCCCTTTTGGTAGGCCTGCAACTTTGTAATCTGTATTCTTGCCATCTTTTCAACCTCATTCTTTCTCACCTACAAATCCTTTTGTGTCATTTCTTGGCACAAACGGACTTGCATTGTCTAGTCATTCGAGGGCCTATCAAAATTTCTCATGTAGAGCCAAAAGCAGCTCATGCCTTTCTTCTAAGCAGAGGACGTACCAGGGTTGATCTTCCCTAGAAGTCCCCTCTGGAGGATCAAGTAGCGTATGTTCCAGGTGATATACTTTGTGCATTCTCTTAGGGGTTGGTTCATCATCTATGGTTCCAGATTGGTGGACGAGTCCTATTTTGTGCCTCTAATTTTCATATCCCGTAGGGGGTGGGAAATTTCATGAGCTTATGATAGGTGGACATGATAGCCTAGAATTGTAAGAGACTGGAACTGCCAAGAATCACATTGAAATTGAATGGTTCTCTGACTACGGTAAACTAGATTAGCTGCATCGCGGTATCCGTCCCTTCATCAAGGATGATGGGTTGATCGATAACTCTGAGAGCTTGGACATCCATCCTATCAAATCCTACAAGTGGGGTACCTCCTGTGGGGTCTTCCTAGAGCCATCTGGTTAAGGACATCAAAAGACAAGATAGTTGTTGAACTGCCTTCGTCAACGAGGATCCTTCTCACTTTGGATTTGCCTAAGATGGTTGTGACTACCATAGGCGTGTACTTAGGCATGCTTCTCCCCACCTGGGATTTTCTTCTTCTCAAAGTGTACTTCCTCGGTTATTTTTAGGGGTTCTTGTATCTAAGCCACATTCATTCTCCTTTTAGCAATTCGTTTTCCGGATTCGAGTGGAGATTTGTCTCACGAATCCCCTAGTGACTACGTTAATGACCTGAGGCGGGGTCTCCTTGGCGACCAAATTTTTCTGAGGATGATGTGTTGAGGCTGATTATGCAGGGGTGGATTGTTTCGCAGCAGATTATCTTGCCGCCTCTGGTTGGGATGTTTTGTTCAAGTGTAGATGCGGTCCTGGTTGCCTTGGTCTGAGGGATTCTTTCTAACCCATTCCTATAGGTTGCTGATTCAGATAAGCCTTTCAATCTCGTATTTTAGCTCCTCATAGTCATCGGTAATGTGTCCATTGTCCTGGAGGTATTGACAGTAGAGCTGCTCATTAGTCCTTTGCTGTCCTGTGGGGGTTGGCGGTTCCGTGAAGACTCCATCTCTTTTGGCTATAGCAAACATTTTACCTCAGGGTGCTTTTAGAGGATTGAAGATGATGTATATATATATATATATATATATATATATATATATGTTGGTAGAACCAGAGAAACCTCTCTTGGGTCTTCTGGTCGGTAAGCCCTTGTATCATAATCCTTGTCGGAGGTGTCCCTCTCAGCGGTAGGAGCACTTTTTCCCAGCAAGGCCTTGTGATGCCTCTTCTTTTGTAGGATCAGATCCTCGATCTTCTCAAACTCGTACAATTCATCGAGAGTGACGAGGTAACACAAACCTAAGTTTTTAGCCATGGTCCCGGGTTGGGGATAATGCAACAAGACTTGTACCCTCATGAAGATAGTGAGTTCGGTGAGGTTTTCACACTTTGCATTGAAGCGTTCTAGGAATTTGACTAGTAATTCTCCTTCATATTGTACCATTTCCATAAGGTGGGTTATGTTGCATGACTTATTCTTTTGACTTGTGAAATATTACTCGAACCTTTTGGAGAAAATATCCCACCTTTTATGGTCCCAGGTGGTAGGGACATGAACCATTTTTTTGCTTTGTCCATGGTGGTTAGGGAGAAGGCCTGGTAGGTGATAGCTTCCAACTCGCCAGTAACTTCCATTTGATTTTCGAATCTTGCTACATGTGACTGGGGGTCCCCTAGTCTCATTATATGTGAGTGTTTTCTCTGGTAACTGATATCCACTATTTATAGAGTTTTTTGAATGAGTATTAAAGATTTCCACTTCTCCAACTTCTCCATTATCTCCACTAACTTAGTGGGTTAATGACTCAACTTTTCATTTTCTCCACTAATTTAGTGGGATTATGACCTTGAAAGAAAAAAAATCTTTTCCCTTTCATATTTTTTTTATCAATTTCTCATTCATCTCTAATTACATATTAATAATTAATATACATTTTTTTTCTAACAATGCCGCACATGAATGAAACTGATCTATACACGGACTCAGTATGTGATAATAGAATTCTGAGGTCAATACTTACATAGATAGATAGGTTTTACCCCTTGAACCTTCCATTGTGAGAATATATTAACTTTACTAACTGATCAGTAGACGTGATGCCCTTAAACTGTTCTACCATTTGTGTAAATGTGTAATATAATTCACACAGATATCTTTCTGATACCATTTTGGTAGTCTCATGTTTTATGTTCATTTTGGCCCTGAACATACTCCTAGTTTTGCAAGAGTTTTTAAAGAATTGAGCCCCACAATTCTCCTTCAAAATGGCCCATTTTCTCTCTCACATAGGTAATCACTTAATTAAGAGTAACCCACATTACCCCGCTCAGATTTTCGATAAATAAGGATCATTAAAAGCAAATATGCTTAGCCTCTTCCTGTAAATTTCACTGTTTCATTATAGGAATAGGCATGGGCTTATTCCTAAAATGAAGCACCAAGTTGTTACAGTGAGGTTGTACCTTTGAACCTAGATCTTGGAATCTCCAGTCAACGAGGTTGGGTTTACTTTGTGTCGGCCTTATTTTACAAAGGGCTTAAGTCTCATTCCTGTCGATGTCTTTTCACCTTGATCTATATTTAACCCTTTGGTTAGCGAATCCGCAATGTTATCCTTTAACCTTACAAAGTCAATAGTAATAACTCCAGTTGAGATAAATTGTCTAATGGAATTATGTTGACGGTGTATATGTCTTGACTTGCCATTGTATAGGACATTCTTTGCTTTACCATTTGTAGATTGGTTATCGCAATATGGAATATCCTCCAGGAACTTCCGTAGGCATTCTGCCTCTTCACTGCAATTATCCAATGCTACTAACTCATATTCCATCGTGGATCTAGTTATTACAGTTTGTTTCAAAGGTTTCCCAAAAACTTCTCCATGTCCAACAGTGAAGATATATCCACAAGTAGCTTTAAAGTCTTGTATATCAGAGATCCATCTTGCATTAGTGTATCCTTCTAAGACAACATGATCTTTGATATAATGCGGCCCATAGTCATGAGTATATCTTAAGTACCTTAGTACTTTAGTGATTGCTTTCCAATGATCATATCCAGATTATTCGTGAATCTACTCAATCTACTCATAATATAGGCAATGTCTGGTCTTGTACAACTCATCAGGTACATAAAACTAGCTATCACTCTAACATATTCTGCTTGAGCAATACTCTATCATTTATTCTTCGATAGATGTTGACTTATATCAATTGAAGTTCTAGAAGAACTAGAATCATATTTGTTGAATTTGTCAAGAATTTTGTCTATATAGTGCTACTGGCTCAAAATGATACCATTTAGCGATCATATAAGTTTGATACCGAAAATTGCATTTGCCAAACCAATATCTCTTATATCAAATCTTGAGTTCAGCATATCTTTGGTAGATTTGACCATTCGATCATTGTTGCAGACAATTAGCATGTCATTTACATACACACGTAAGATTATATATCCTTATTTTGTAATTTTCACGTAGACACATTTATCACACTCATTGATTTTGTATCCATTGATCATCATGATATGGTCAAATTTTTCATGCTATTGTTTGGGTGTTTGTTTAAGTCCCTACAAGAACTTTACTAGCTTTCTTTTCTTATCGAGGAGCCACATAACCTTCGAGTTGTTCCATGCAAATTTCTTCGTCAAGATCTCCGATAAAAAAATAGTCTTTTGAGATTGCGCAATGCGGCGATTGCCAAAATCAATCTTATCAAATTTATTCTCGACACAAGAGAATAAGTATCAAAATAATCAAAGCCTTCTTGTTGCTTATATCCTTTGATTACAAGTCTAGATTTATACTTATCAAATATTCCATATGGTTTCATTTTCTATTTGAAAACCCAGTTGGATCCTAATGGTTTACATCTGGGAGGAAGATCCACCAGTTCCCAAGTATATTTATACATGATGGAATCAATTTCACTCGTTATGGCTTCTTTCCATAAAGGACTGTCCGTGGTACTTACAAGTTCCTTATAAGTTTGAGGTTTACTCTCGATCATGTATGCCAAAAAATCTGTTCAAAAGATGTTTCTATCCTTACCCTTTTACTATGTCTGAGCTCTTCTTGAACTTCTTCAAGTTCTTCTTAATCTTGAATAATCTCATCCAAGCCTCGTTTCATGAAACTTGGTTCAGATTCCTTGGATTTGTATGGAAAGACATGTTCAAAGAACAAAGAACTCCTTGATTCAATTATTGTATTCTTGTGAATATAAGGGTTTTGATATTCATACATAAGAAACCGATATGGACTGATGTGATGTGCATACCCAATGAAAATACAGTCAATCGTTTTTGTACCTATTTTCATTTTCTTGGGTAAAGGTGCTGCCACCTTAGCGAGACACCCCTACACTTTTTTAAATATTTGTAGGAAGGTATCTTACATTTTCACGATTCATAAGGCGTCTTTTCGACTTTCTTTCGGGTACCTTATTTAAAAGGTAATTAGCCGATAGTATGGCTTCCCTCCACATGTTTTGTGGCACAACAGAATTGATTAACATTGCGTGTATCATTTCTTTTAAAGTTCTATTTTTTCGTTTGACCATTCCATTGAATTATAATGAATATGGGGCAATGACCTCTTGAATAATACCATGTTGAGCACAAAATGCACCAAATGGTTCAACATATTTACCACCACTGTCACTTCTAACCATCTTAATTTTCTTATTAAGTTGGTTTTCTACTTCTAACTTATAGAGTAAATTTCTTTACAGTTTCTTTTTACTTTTCATCAGATATACATAACAATATTTTGTACTATCATCGATGAAAATAATAAAATATTTGTTACCACCTCTTGTTTGAATAAACTTAAATTCACATACATCGATGTGAATTAACTCAAGGGTTCAGTCCTTCTTTCAACTGATTGGAACGATGACTTGGTCAACTTTGCCTCAACACAAGTTTCACCCTTGTGTTTGGAATCTATATTAAATATTGGTATGTGGTTTAAGTTAATTAATCTACGCAAAGTATCATAATTAACATGTCCTAATCTACCGTACCATAGATTAGAAAACTCAAGCATGCAAACAAAAGAAGTTCTAACTTTATTAACATTATTAAAGGGCTTTATAACAGTCATTATAATCATCTTCCACATGCTATCAGTACACACGTAGCCTTTCCAACCAAATACACCTTGTTTGGACAAAACAACCTTATGGGACTCAAACACCATCTTGAATCCATGTCCACTCAATAGTGTTCTAGAAATTAGATTCCTTCTCAGCTCAAGCACATACAACACGTTTTGAAGTTTGACAACTCTTTCTGAAGTCATCTTCAGATGCAAGGTTCGATGCCCTTCGATCTCAGATGTAGAACGATTCCTTATATAGACATTTTCTCCAACTTTCATAGCTAAAAAAAGCAGACTTATTACCACAAGCATGTCTTGTGGCTCCAATGTCTAAATATCATGATTTTGGATTGATATCCAACAGGTTGACATAAGAGACCACATCACAGAGGTTTATGTCAAATACGTTTCTCGTGATGGTATTTACAATGTTGGCCTCAACCTTTTCATTTCCCTTATTCTTTTTCGGCAACCTACAGACAGACGACTTGTGCCCCGTCTTGTTACACTTGTAAATTTTCCAAGAAACTTTTGCTTCTTAATCACTTCTCTTTTAGGTCCCATCTTTGACCCATGCACAGGCTTCTTACTCTTGTCTCTTTCATGTTCTACCACATTTGCTTTAGCAACATTCATGTTGACAGCATCAGAAGTCTTTTTCTTGTTATTTTCTTCAATGCGAAGTCTAAGTATCAGATTATCCAATGGTATTTCCTTCATTTTAAACTTCAAATAATTTTTAAAGTTCATCCACGAAGGGGGTAACTTCTCAATTATTGTAAACTTGGAAGGATTCACTAAGGATAATTCCTTCTGCTAATAGTCCATGAATGATCAACTGAAGTTCTTGGACTTAACTCACAACAGTTTTCGTGTCCACCATCTTGAAATTCAAGAACTGAGTAGCCAAAAAATTCTTGGCACCTGCATCTTCAATTTTATACTTGTGGTTTAAAGCATCAGGCAATCCATTCAGGATGTAATTCCTGAAAAGCAATTCAGAATGTCTCGAAGCATATATTGCAGCGAAAGACTGCTCATCCAATTCATCCTTTATGATAGTAGGAGGATCATCTTTCAAGAATCTCGCAACATTCAGCATAGTAAGGTAGAACAATATCTTATGTTGCCACTTCTTAAAGTTGGACCCAAATTTCCGTTTTCTCATTGTGACGATATCACCCCCGGAACCACCGGAACCATCGGAACCGGTGTTACCATGGGACAATTCTTTCCGTGCGAGTACCCAAGAGTAGCAACAACATTATGGGTTTCAACTTGCATAAGTGGCAGCGAGAAGAAACCTTCAGGAATTACGGGCGGACCATTAGTTTCAGTCATTTATGAAATTCAAGAAACTGAAAAGTTAGTAACCTTGAAAACCAAAAATAAAAAATATTAATCACAATATTCTGAATAATAAACGCAATATTCTGTATAATCAACATAATATTTTGATTAAATATTCTAAATATAAAACACAATAATCTAAATAATATTATTAACACATGAATCATGATCAACGGATAATATATGAAACAAAATATGTTCAAATTATCAGATCTTAATTTTGATTGATTTGGGAATTGAAAAAAACTTATAATCATATCTAAGCTATATAGCCTCTATTTTCTGCAAATCAAACTGTTAGATCCAAAGAAACTATACAATCTGTTTTGAGTTTGTTGAACATAATCAAGAGAATTAACAGTTTATTGCAATGGAGGAAATAAAAAATAGATAAAATTTTGTATGAATTACATAAATAAAAGTATAACTTCAAACTTTCGCCGTTGAACAAAATAGGAGGATTCGAAGGACTCCGAGGCCTGTGAAACTCATTTTTTTAAAATAGATTCACCCTTTCCTGGGTGCTTTGAGATTCACGAGCATCTATTTACTAAGATACAACGGATACGAGTTGATATGTACAGCACATGCAGTACAACTTCGACGAACTCTAATGATATATTTCTTCTATCACTAATTGAAGAACTCACAAAATATTCCAAGAAGAGAGAATAAAATTCTAGACACAATTTATTTTTTTTGTTTTTTTGTTTTCACTCAAGAGTGGATTCACTATTTATGGAGAGTTTTTTTAATGAGTGTTAAAGATTTTCACCTCACAATTTCTTCATTATCTCCACTAACTTGGTAGGTTAATGACTTAACTCTCCATTTTCTCCACTAACTTGATAAGATACTGACTTTGAAAGAAAAAAAATCTCATTCATTTTCTTTATCAATTTCTAATTTATTTATATTAACATAATAGTTATTAATATGCATTTTTTTCCAACACCGACATTCGAGGAGAGGGAAACACTTGCATATAGACATGGGGATTTTTAACCGAAAATCGGCTAACCGTCAGTTTTGGGACCGGCTAAAATTGGAATCGGAGGTTTGAATAACAAAAATCAAAAATATTAAAACCGTCGGTTTTCGGAGGTTTCAACCGGCCGGAATATTTTTTCAAAAAAATGGTTTTGGCCTGTCAAACCGCAGCCTGGCGGTTTTTCGACGAAAAACCGTCAGAATATTAAAAAAAATTCAAAAAATAACCAAAAAAATTCTGGCCACTCTTCCGTCAAAGCATAAAAACTTATTAACTTTATGTTTTTTTGAGTTTTTAGGGTTTGAAAAGTGGCAAGCTTGTTTTTGATTTTTTTGATTTTTTTTGTATTTTTTTGTATTTGTTTTTGTATTTTAGGGTTTAGATTTTATGGTTTTTTGAGTTTTTAGGGTTTGAAAAGTTATAAAAATTATAAACTTATAAAACTTATAAAATTTAAAAAAACTATTACTTTCAACTTATTAACTTTTTTAACTTCTAAAACATAAAATATTGTACAACTTATATAATTTATAAAACAAAAAAACTTAGTAACTTGTAAAACATAAAAATTTATTAACTTATAAAAACTTGTATTGCATGTACATTTTTAACTTATATAGATATAAAGGTTATACAATTTTATATAAGTTTATAAAATATACAAATTGAACTTTTAAGTTTTATAAGTTAAAAAAATTTATAAGTATTTTAGTTTTGCAAGTTATATAATTTAAGATATATAAACTAGGATGGGATCCTGGACATGTTTGACACATTAATTGACACATATTTCTTAAAAATCTAAGTTTAGGGTTCGTAGGGTTTAGGGTTTGGGATTTTGGGTTTAGATATTTAGATTTTTAGGTCGTATAGTATAAATTTTAGGATTTAGGGCTTACGGTTTAGGATTTTTAGGGTTTATGATTCTAAACCCTAAAACCTACTAATCCTAAGCCTAAAAACCCTAAAAATCCTAAATTATAAACCTTAAACCTTAAAATTTATACTCTACGACCTAAAAATATAAATATCTAAACCTTAAAACCCAAATCCTAAACCCTACGGACCCTAAACTTAATTTTTTAAGGAATATATGTCAATTAATGTGTCAACTTATTTGTAAAAGGGATCCTTCCCCTATAAACTATTAAGTTTTATAAGTTGTTAAGCTTTATAAGTTTTCAAACTCTAAACCTTTAAAACCATAAAAATTATAAAAAAATAAAAAATAAAAAATTTTAAACCCAAAACTTTTAAGTTTATAAATTATAAAAGTTATCCAATTTATATAATTTTATAAGTTTTATAACTTTTCAATCCCTAAAAATCGTAAAAGTCTTAAAAAAAACTAAGTTTGATAAGTTTTCAAACTCTAAAAAATATAAAACCTTAAAAATCCTAAAAAAACTATAAAACCTAAACCCTAAACTTATAAATTTATAAATTATAAAAAATTTACAAATATAAGTTTTTAACTTTTATAACTTTTCAAACC
>JAOWBN010237049.1:0-12272 GCA_028565015.1 Pinguicula moranensis
TTCTTGCAGGTACAAGATGTCACAACAAAACAATGAAGAGGAACGCGCCAACAACCATCAACAACCCGCGGATCAAAGAGACCTTGTGCAAGCCCTCACGACCCAAATGAGAAGATTAATGGAAGATCACTCGAGCCCTTGCATGATCGGCTTGAGCAGTTGGGGAATAGGGAGGTCCGTGAGACAAATCAAGATCCACCGAACCAAGAAGAGGCTGATGAGTGGTCCAAGGAGGTAGAGATCCGTGATGAGCCCCAAGGCCGAGGAGGGAGGAGAGGACTTGGCTACCCACCCCGGGGGCCGAGGCATGATCCTCCTTGGAGGAGACCTGAACCACCAAGAAGGGATCATGACCATGATTTAGGAAATGCCAAGGTGAAGATGCTATCATTCCATGGTAAAATTAATCTGGAGGTGTACTTGGAGTGGGATACAAAAGTTGAAATGGTTTTCAATTGCCATAACTACTCCGAGAGGCAAAAAGACAAGTTGGCGACCATTGAGTTCAGTGACTATGCCATAGTGTGGTGGAATCAAGAAATGAATTTGAGAAGGTGACATGGAGAAGTTGTCGTGGAGGCATGGCAAGACATGAAGGCCCTAATAAGGAGAAGATTGGTGCCTAACCATTATTTTAGATCCATGTTTCAAAAATTGCAGGGACTCAAACAAGGATCAAGTAGTGTGGAAGGGTATCATAAGGAGATCCAGATTGCCATGATCCGGATGAATGTGGAGGAGGATAAGGAGGCCATCATGGCACATTTCTTACACGGTCTTAACCGTGACATTGCAAATGTAGTGAAGTTACAACATTATGTGTAGGTGACCAACATGCTCTATCAAGCCATTAAGGTTGAGGAGCAACTCAAGAGGAAGGGAACCCGGATAAGCAACCCCACAAGTCCAACTAGTTCGTGGAAAGCTAGCACCACCAAATGGGAGAAGCCCAAGTTCGAAAACACCAAGGAGAACAAGGGGAAGACCGTGACCCTTATCTGTCGGAACACCTCCACACCTACTCAAAATCATGACATAAAGTGTTTTAGGTGCCAAGGAGTTGGACACATAGCCAGCTAATGTCCATAAAAGCGAGTGATGGTGATCAACGATCAAGGGGACTATGAAACTGAAGTTGAGGAGGAGGAAGAGGCCAAAGGCCAAATGGAAGATGAGGAGGACGAGCAAGGGGATGTGATTGGTGATCTTTTGGTATCACGAAGGGTCCTTAGCACACAAGCGAGGGAGGAAGATCAAAGTTGGCGAGAGAATCTTTTCCACACAAGATGTCACGTACGTGGGAAGGTATGCAGCGTGTAATTGATGGAGGGAGTTGCACCAATATGGCCAGCACTTACATGGTCAAGAAACTAGGGCTAAACACCATCAAGCATTCGAGACACTACAAGTTATAGTGGTTGAGTCAATGTGGAAAAATCAAGGTGAACAAGCAGGCGCTTCTTTCTTTGTCCATTGGCATATATGAGGACCAAGTGCTTTGCAATTTAGTCCCTATGGATGCATGTCATGTGCTCCTTAGAAGGCCATGGCAATTCGATGTGAAGGCTACCCATGATTGTCACTCAAACAAGTACTTAATTGTACAACATGGTAAAACTACTGCTTTAGTGCTTTTGTCACCTAAACAGGTGCTAGAATATCAATTAAAGTTGTAAAAGTGTAAGGATCCTGAGAGTGAAAAGAAAAGTTAGCAAAAGAAAGAGGGGGAGACTAGTGAGAAAAGAGATCATGAAAAAAGTGAGGAAAAAAAAGTGGGGGGAGGACAAACAATCAAGAGAAAAGAAAGGAGAGTATGACAGCATACAACTGTGAGATAAAGGAGGCCGCAAATACCCATGACACATTTGTGGTTCTTTGTTACAAAAAAGTTCTTCATACTGACCTTAGTGTCGGCACTTTGCCGAGCACCCTTCAATCTGTTTTGCAGGAGTCTGATGATGTGTTCCCCAAGGAGATACCCACAGGATTAGCACTGATCAGAGGCATAGAGCATCAAATTGACTTTGTGCCCAAAGTTGCACTTCCAAACAAGTCTGCCTATCGGTCCAATCTCGAGGAGACCAAAGAGATTCAGTGAAAAGTGGAAGAACTCATGGCCAAAGGACAAGTGAGGGAGAGTTTGAGCCCATGTGTCGTGCCTAAACTATTGGTACCCAAGAAGGATGGCACTTGGAGAATGTGTACGGACTATTTTGCCATCAACAACATTACGGTAAAATACTGTCACCCCATCCCTAGGCTAGATGACATGTTAGATGAACTTCATGGAGCATCTTGTTTTCAAAATTGATCTTAAAAGTGGATACCATCAGATTAGGATGAAGGAAGGAGACGAGCGGAAGGCTGCCTTCAAGAGCAAATAAAGTCTCTATGAATGGCTAGTCATGCCATTCAGCTTGTCCAATGCACCTAGTACTTTTATGAGACTCATGAACCATGTCTTACTTGCATTCTTAAGGAAGTTTGTAGTGGTCTATTTCAGTGATATTTTGATTTGTAGTAAGACACTACACGAGCACATGACACACGTGAGAGAGGTTCTTATTATTTTAAGAAGTGAGAAAGTATATGCTAATCTCAAGAAGTGCACCTTTTGCATGGATCGAGTTGTATTTCTTGGCTTCATTGTAGGTATGCAGGGCACTGAGGTGGATGAAGAGAAGATTTGAGCCATCAAGGAGTGGCCAACCCCTGCCACCATAGGACATGTGCGGAGCTTCCATGGTTTGGAAAGCTTCTACCGGTGGCTTGTGAAGGATTTTAGCACCATTGCTTCACCCCTCATGGCGATCATCTTTTGAATGGAGTAAGGAACAAGAGGCGGCATTTGAACTTCTCAAGGAAAGGTTAAGTAATGCTCATTTACTAATTTAAGTAAGATGTTTGAAATTGAACGTAATGCCTTAGGAGTTGGGATTGGTAGTGTTATTATGCAGGAAGGACGACCTATTGCATACTTCAGTGAGAAGTTGAGGAGCCACCCCCAACTATCCTGCATACAATAAAGAGCTCTATGCATTGGTGAGATCATTGGAGAATTGGCAGTATTACCTTTGTCCAAGAGAGTTTGTGATCCACACGGACCATGAATCTCTAAAGCACTTGAAGGGGCAACACAACCTCAACCGGACGCATGTCAAGTGGATGAAATTTATAGAGATATTTTCCTACATAATAAAATACAAGAAAGGTAAGAAAAATTTTGTGGCCGATGCCCTTTCTCGGAGGTACACACTTATCTCCATACTTTATGCAAAGATGTTAGGTTTTGAGCTTATTAAAGAATTGTACACCAAATATTATGATTTTCAAAGTGCTTATCTTACTTGTGAACATACGACATTTAACAAGTTTTATAGGCATGAGGATATCTATTTATAGAAAACAAACTTTATGCCTAGGTGTTCTTTGAGGGAATTGGTTGTTAGGAAAGCACATGGGGGGGGTGATCTCATGGGTCATTTTGGCATGGTAAAAACTTTAAGTGTTTTACAAGAACATTTCTATTGTCCATGCATGGAAAAGGATGTGGAGAAATTACGTGACAAATGCATAAATTTGCAAGCAAGCTAAGTCTAAGTTGAAACCTCATGGCTTGTATACTCCACTACCCATTCCTAGTGAGCCTTGGATAGATCTATCTATGGATTTTGTACTTGGTTGCACGGTCTAAGAGTGGCAAGGAATCCATCTTTGTTGTGGTACATAGGTTTTCAAAAATGGCACATTTTATTGCATGCCACAAAACGGATGATGCATCCCATGTAGCAAATCTGTTTTTAGGTAGTTTGTTAGGTTGCATGACATGCCAAAAACCATTGTTTTAGATCGAGATGCAAAATTTCTAAATTACTTTTGAAAAACTGTGGGGAAAACTAAGAACAAAACTTTTATTTCAACTACGTGTCACTCCCAAACAGATGGGCGAACCGAGGTAGTTAATAGAACATTATCAACCTTATTGCGTGCCATCATCACTAAGCACCTAAGAACTTGGGAAGATTGTTTGACGCATGTGAAATTTTCTTATAATATGAGTGTTCATTCTACTACTCAATTTTCTCCTTTTGGAATTGTATACGGTTTTAACCCCTTATCTCTACTTGATCTAATACTTTTACCTCTAAATGAGCGAGTTAGCGCATATGGTAAAAGAAAAGCGGACATGCTGAGAGCAATTCATGAAAGTGCCCAAAAGAACGTTGAGAAAAGGATAGCACAATACGTGCATCAAGCCAACAAATGGCAGAGGAAAGTGGTGTTTGAACCCGAGGAATGGGTGTGGCTACACCTACGCAATGAGAGATTCTCTGAAAAAGAGAAAATCTAAGCTGCTACCAAGGGGAGATGGTCCTTTCTAAGTGCTTGAGCGCATCAATGACAGCGCTTACAAACTCGAGCTACTCGGCGATTTCAATGGGAGCACAACCTTCAATGTCGCTGATTTATCTCCATTTGATGCAGTAACAGGTTTGAGGACAAATCTTCCTCAAGGAGGGAACGATGAGATCCATGCCCCACAACATTCAGTGAGACAAACCCCTAGAGAGTCGATGGATCCCTTGGAGCTACCTGAAGGTCCTATCACTCAATATAAGCTCAAGACGCTCAAGGAAGGCCTTTCATTGCTCCTTCAATCTACGTGGGCCAAAGCCACTTTGGAACCATTTCAAGAAGACCTTCATCATGGTCGATTTCAATACATGTCCTTAATTAAATCACATGATGAAGAAGTCCCACTAGATGAACTACCTACGGCCCATGTCTTGCTTGTGTATGCAAGACATAAATGGACAACAAGCCCACTACTTTGGCCCTAACACTCCACCAAATGCACGGCCCACAAGTTGTCCTAAGAGGAGGGAGTCAAAATCGTGTGATGACATTAAAGAGAGTCAAAACGCGTGTAGGTGGAAGGCTTGAAGTTGGTTCGAACGACATGTGATGGTCAATGATGGATTGTCTTGTATGTGGACCAAGAATGAAGACCATGTCTCATTGGTTGGTCAAGAGGAAGAGGTCTTGGACCATCACCACTCCATCAATTCGGAAAGGGAGCATTTAAGCCCTGGAGTTCGAACCATGTCCTATATACGATCCTTGTAGAAGTTTAAGAATTCTTATTTCATTTTTTGTGTAAAACTTGTGAGGCATTTGGATTGATTCCTTAGTCTTTTCAAAGCTTTCTTTAAACATATCTAAGACTTGTTTTGGGTTTTAGTGGCGTTTGCATTTTGAAACACTCGGAGACTTAGTTCTTACCTTCTTTATAGGTGAAGGGTTAAGGATTCAACAAAGTTTTGATCATAGATCCTAAACTCGAATCATCACTTGATTCATGGGGCTATCACAAGTTGATTAGGTTCACATCAGTTCCTTTCAAATATCTCAGAAGTCACTTCACAACTTCCCAATGTTCTTTTCTAGGATTTGACATTTATTTGCTCACACTCCAACTGCATATGCTATATCAGGTCTGGTGCAGACCATAACATACATAAGGCTTATATCTACAGAAGCATAAGGCTTCCACGTGCTCCTCAACTGATTTGGGTGATTGCTCCTTCACCAACTTGAGATGATTAGCCAATGGTGTATTCCTGGGCTTAGCTTTATCAACATTGAATCTGGAAAATATTTTGTCAATGTATTGTTCTTGGGATAGATATAGAGGTCCAGCAAAACGATCTCTATGAATTCGCATCCCCAAAATCAGCTTTTTTATAAGCTCAATTCTATTGATAATAATAGTAGTAAGAGTATTTACAAAAATGGAGAAAAAACAAATCGAAATACTGATAAAGGACACAGACTAGGCTTGTCTCGGTCCATGGCACTGAAAAATGAAATCAATGAGTGATGCCTCGATCGTGAGAGCTGCATATCCTACCCTTCCTTCGTACCCTCTAATGTAGCTAAGGGTGATCTCGTACGTGGCTCCCCTAACATCATGAATGCAAAAGCATCTTCGCATTCAGTTCATCACCGCCATCCACTCTTCATCAAATCAGGTTATCATGAATATAAACTTATCGATACTCTTTTTCAGGAATATTGGTACATAGCTTCTTCCTGTTTCATGAGCTATCCCTGTGATGTATAGAGAGCATAGCCAATCGGGCAAGGATATACAAAAATGCTTTCAAGAACATCAATCACCTCATTCACCAGTCAGACCACAAACTATCTTGTAATGTAGCTAGTCTATGTGTTTAGTTGATTCTTGAAATTTGGATCATTTCCTCAGTGTATCAGCATGACTTTCCTATGGCTTGCATCCACTCTATTTATTACTTCCATGCCGCATTGTCTAACATGAGAATAAAGCTTCCAACGATGCAACTTCAGGTGTCATTGCTGCTTTGCAAGTATTTTGTGATCCTAGACTTTGTGATTCCCTTGCTTCTTAACCTTTCAATGGCGTGTCAATGTCTTGTTCTGGCCTTTGTATTTGGTGGTTACCATTTACTAGTTGAGGCCAAGGCCTGATTGATAATTTCACGGCAGATCCATCACAAGGTTTTGTGACCCATAGCTAGTGTACCATTCCTCTTTTTACTCTGTAACTTCCGGGTTCATACAGTCACTTCATTCTAAGCCTTTGGGTTCATTGTCTTGAGAACTCCCAAGCCATTAGGTGACTTGATCTAGCAGCAACAAGGCTAGATGTTTTTGGAGCTGAATTAGCGTGATCAACCAGCAACTGTAGAGTGATATCTTCCCTAGGAGGGAAGGAGTAGGTTACTTCATTAAGGTACAAGTATCTCTGAAGATTCAGTAGTTAAATTGGTTATTCACCAGGCAGAGAGTAGCAAGGCCTAGATTCCAGGTCACACAGGTGTGTGCTAACCTTGGCATCTAGAAAGCATGCGAAGGTGATACCTAACATGTACCAAGTTGCAAGGATGTGTAGTGAGATGAGCAACACACAAGTTTATGGAGAGAGAAATACTTCCTTCATGATCCTTATCATGGGGTCCAGTATAGTATCTTTTCTTAGAAGATGCTGCGTGTATCTTTGGACCTAACCTGTACCAGATTGAAATCCAAAGATAATCAAATGCAAATAAGTGGGAAGGCAAGCCAAAAGAATGGGGGGGATAGTGGTCAGGTTAAGGTTAGAAATCCAATCTCCATCCTGCTTAATATCGAAGTACCCCTTTGTGAGTAGTCAGTTGGGGGATTGATGGACATAAGTATCGCCTCCATCTATTGAAGTACTTTGCGGTTGGCTAACAAGATTGAACCATTTGCTTGTGTTAGAACATGTGCCACTATATTCAGTGGTATTCATTGATGAGAATCTTGGCCATGTTCCCACTCTCTACCCATGGACTTGTACCTGTACCTGTAGTGCTAGTTAATTTCCACTTATCCTAAACTTTCCTGTCAACATTACAACAAAAATGGCAGACCATCCCATATTTTCCCTAGTCATGATAAGTAAAGCATGTCCACTGAAATTCTAGACATAGTCAGAGTTTAATACATCTTAGTGGATATACTATCCAATCATTTAGAGTATAAATAAATTTGACTTGGTGAGCTTTAAGATTTAACTATGTGTTTCTGTGTAGGGCTTGTACTTCAAAATGGCACTTGTTCTTTAGTTTCCATAGCTTCCAGATGAATGATATCCATATAGATTTCCACGCCTCTAAGTTGCTGCCTGGTGGTTTCCTGGATTGGAACACCTAAAATGTGGGCACTGATAGGGACACTGGTTGGTTTGATATCACCTGATAGAGACATTTCTCCAGTTCCTGCCAGAGAGAGAGAGAGAGAGAGTTATCGAGCAGTAACAGAATAGATGTTTTTAGCTCTCCTGGCATGATCTGCACAGGGTGCAGGGGATCTCCTGCTCAGCTGGTATGATTCCTCTATCATGCAGTGTTTGCTTGATAGGTAGGGTTTTCAATGAAGCTTCCATGCGAGGATTGCATGTTTTCCCTCAGAAAATTTATTCAGATTGAAAACAGCTGACTAGCCTCTTCATTTGTGAATGATTCCTCCTGTGCTTCAATAAGCTTTTGGTAGATATATTTAGTGCAATATTTCCCAGAGGTCTCTCCTTTAAAACAGTATGAGTCATGGCTATGCTGCGTAAGGGATACTCCTTGCAGAAGAGCTGTGAGCTGGTCAAGTTGGTGGTGTTTTTCATCGTTCCTTAGTTCTCTTCTCCACATAAGGCCCCACTCCAGCTGTTATCTTTCCATACTCCTGTATCAGAGATAAAGGTCACAGGGTTCATTGAGACTCTCAAAAGAAGTGGGAAAACTTCTGAAAGGGGCTCGGTTGTTATCCACTTATCCTTCCAAAAGAGTATTCCAGACCCATCTCCAATCTTTATGTCCAGATTTTGGGTAAACCAACTCTGAGAAGTGATATGTTGTAATGCCTTCCACCATGAAGATGAGTAATAGTTCCATCTTCTTCTTTCACGTTGTGACAGGCTAGGAGTTATAGATCTCTCGAGAAGTCTCAGTGTCCCCAGCTGCAGCCCCATCTCTGTTTCGTATTTGGACCTCAGTATTTCAGTGGCTAGGAAGTTCTTTCCTCGCAGAATTCTGGCCCCCCATTTCCCTAGCAGTGTACTGTTGAACTCACCAATTCTTTTAATTCCAAGTCCTCCTTTATTTTTGGGCAGGGACATTTTGATCCAGGAAGTCCATGCTGCAGCTCTTTTACCTGCATTTCTTCCCCAGAAACAGAATCAGCTTTGTTGCACCCAAATCTTTTATCTCAAACACTGTCAACAGTTTTCTTTTCTGATTGTCAATCTCATCTATGCTCGGACCTGCAATCAACATATCATACACATACAAGAGTAGAATCAAAGATTTCTTGAACTAACAACATGAATCCTTTTCACTTCTGTGAAAATCCGTGTTGTACATAAAAAAAAAAAAATCAAACTTTTTTGGACCACTATGTAGGAGCCTTGTTCAATCCGTACAAGCTCTTCTCGAGCCTGCACACTATGCGTTGCTTACCAGGAACCTCATATCCTTCTAGTTGCTGCATATATATATATATATATTTTGATTGGTTAGTTCCGCAACAGGTGAAAATATTTCTGTATAACCAATATCTTTCCTTTGTAAAAATCCTTTGACCACTAATCTAACTTTGTATCTCACGGTACCATCAATTTCATTCTTGATCCAATAGACCCACTTGTTCAGCAAAGCTTTCTTCTCTACAAGTAACTCAAATAGCTCCCAAGTCATATTTTTCTCAAGTGAGAGAAATTCATCATCCATGGCTTGCTCCCAATTAATCGAATCCTTCACTTGCACTGCCTCATCAAAAGATTTTCGTTTTTCATTATCAGTCATCAACAAATAATACAGAGATGGTGAATACCTCTTTGGTTCCTTAGACACCCTGATCAATCTCTTCAATAATGGCTCTGGTGTGACTGGCTCAGGTTCTAATTTTGCATCAAGATTTTCTGAATATTCATGCGGTAAGGTTGTAGCATCACTAGGCAAAACTTACTGCAACTCAACCTCAGCTCCCACTTTTTCTGCATTCTCAGACTTTGCCTCAGATCTATCCTTATACATGGTGCTCTCATCAGATGTCACGTCACAGTGTCTCAAGATTCTCTTCTTCTTATCACTCCATAATTTGTAACCAAACTTGTCAGAACTATATCGAATAAAATAGTATTTCAAGGCCTTTGTATCAAGTTTGTCTCTCTTCTCTGGATCAATCTGAATATAGGCCGCACATTCAAAAATTCTCAGGTGATCCAACTTAATCTCCTTACCAGACCACACTTTCTATGGAATCTCAAAACCCAGAGGAATTGATGGTCCTCAATTTATCAAATATGTTGTGGTGTTCACTGCTTCCACACATAACGTCTTGGGCAAACCAGCATGTAATCTCATACTTCTTGCTCTATCATTCAACGTTCTGTTGATCCTCTTAGCAATACCATTCTGTTTTGTCTTACCAGGAACTGTCCTGGTACATCTAATTCCCTCATAATACAGTACTTGATGAACTCTGTAGAATCATACTCTCCACTATTATCTGACCTCAAACACTTGATTTTCAAGTCAGTATTGAAAGTAGCAAACACATCTGATTTGTGTTTTAGAAGGTAAACCCATACATTTCTACTGAAACCGTCAATAAAGGTAACATAGTATCGTGAGCCACCAAAAGAGGGGATAGTAGATAGTCCCCATACATCCAAGTGCACTAGATTCAATCGTTCTGCTTTTCACTCTCTTCTAATCTTTGTGAAATTGACATGTTTATGCTTTTCTGAAACATAGCTCTCACAAAATACCATCTCCAAAGATTTCAACCATTCCAGAAAACCCTTCAAAACTAGCATTTGCATCCCCTTCACTCTCATATGACCGAGTATATTATGCTACAAATTCGAGCTCGATATACTGTCAGTAACTACCACAAGATTCTCAACAACGGCAGTGGTGTATAAAGTATCAGTTCTTACACCCCTTACTATGACCATCACTCCTCTAACAATCTTCCAGTGACCCCTACCAAATCTTGAATCATAGCCCAAACTGTCCAGCTGGCCAATTGAAACCAGATTCTTTTTCAAGTTAGGAATGAATCTGGCATTCTCCAACTTCCACGTTCTGCTACCTGTAGTCTGGATACACATCTTCTCTACCTGGAATTTGTAGAACTCAGTTGTCAGCTAAGTACATTCTTCCGAAATTTCCAGACTTGAAATTTTGGAATATTTCCTTACTCGGAGAAGAATGGAATGATGCTCCAGAATCAAGTATCTACAACTCAACTGGACTGTCCACACTGAGGACCAAGGCATCCAAACTATCATCTGTAAGACATACAGAATTATCATCTGCTTCGGACTTCTATTTCGAACCTCTTTTTTTCCTTCTCAGTTTTGGACAACCTCTGCTCATGTGGCCTTACTCATCACAGTTCTAGCAACTTACTATATATTTGCCTTTCGATTTATTCTGTTCTTTCGACTTCGAGCGACCATGCTTGCTCTGACCTTACTTAGTTCTGTCTCTGGCCCTAACCTTTGTACTGAGGGCGTTGCCAGACAAATCACCAATTTTCCTTTTGCAAATACTCTCGCTCAGGACAATATCTCAAACTTCATCAAATTTTAACTTCTCAGATCCAAGCGAACTGCTAGTCTGGGAAAGAACAGTACCTAAAAATTTGGGTAGCGAAGACTGTTGGACCAAATGGATCGATTTTGAAATTTCTAAAAACTTTCAATTTTGGACCAAATGTTAAATCGAACCCAAAACATTGTTTAATCCATGTTCTTGTAGTGAAGGGAAGTTGTACTTACCTCATAGTTGCCAGAAAATCGAAGAACACGCCATAATTTTCATGTACCCATGAAGTTCGAATGATACTCCATGAAGGATCAAACACGGTAAACCCCAAAGGAGAGGCCCTCTACCAAGAGCACTCCCTGGCGACAGAAACGGGCTGCTAGACCCACCGGATCACGGCGGGAGAATTTTCTCGCGAATGATCATTCCATTTTTTTTTCCTTTCGGTCGAATTCTTCTTGAACACACAGAAGATGGAGATCCCTATTATCGTGAAATCACATTTCACGATATGAGTTTGAGTCATTGGGCCATAAGGCCCAATTCAGCTTATTTCAGTTGGGCTCGGATTTCCATCTTATACTTACTGGGTTCAAATAAATCGAGCCTAGTAGCCTTAAATTGAATCGATCCCACCGAAACTCAATCTTTCTCGAATTATCAAATTAATTAATCCTAATTAATTGATTTCAACCCATTCGCAAAATTAATTATGTCCCACATAAATAATTCTTTATGCTTCAGTTCGTCAGATGGAGCGACCCATTAGGATCCATATCTAAATCGATAATAAATTAATTTTATTACTTTATCAATCATAAGCGGCATCTAGCAATACATTATGATCCGATTTAATATAAATACATCGTGATCCTTTAATCACATTTAGTATTAATTCTTTTATCACTTAATATCCAAAAATTAATGTCAAGCGTAGGAATGTGTCATCATTAACCATTAATCACTTTCTTGATATTTCAGTAAATAATTGTTAATATGTGGCTATCTCATAATCACAAATGCATGCGTAACAATTATTACTGCATCAAGGGGATCAAGGAAATTAATAATCTCATTCAATATGAGATGAACAAAAGTATCATCTTGATATTCCATACCTTCCAGCATGAATCGTGCATATTCGGGAAACTTACCTTTATA
>JAOWBN010237060.1:0-12272 GCA_028565015.1 Pinguicula moranensis
CTTTGTACTTCACAGTACCATCAGTTTCATTCTTGATCCGATAGAGCCACTTGTTCAGCAAAATTTTCCTCCATGCAGCTAACACAGATAACTCTCAAATCTTATTTTCCTCAAGTGAAAGAAACTCATCATCCATGGCTTGCTCCCCCTTAATTGAATCCTTCACCTGCACTGCCTCATCAAAAGATTCTGTTCTCCACTATCAGTCAACAACAGATAATACAGATATGATGAATACCTCTCTGATGCCTTAGACTTCCTGATCGATCTCCTCAACAATGACTCTAGTGTGACTGGCTCACATTGTGATTCTGTATTAAAATTTTCTGGATATTCCTGTGGTAGGGTTGTAGCATCACTAGGTGAAACTTTCTGTAACTCAACCTCATCTCCCACTTTTTTGCATTATCAGACTTTGCCTCATATCTGTCCTTATACAAGGCGCTCTCATTAAATGTCACATCACAATGTCTCAAGATTCTCTTATTCTTATCATCCCACAGTTTGTACCCAAACTTCTCATAACCATATCCAATAAAATAGTACTTCAAAGCCTTTGCATCAAGTTTGTCTCTCTTCTCTGGATCAATGTAAAGATAGGCCGCACATCCAAAAATTATCAGGTGATCCAACTTAATTCCCTTACCAGACCACACCACATTTGGAATCTCGAAACCCAGGGGAACTTATGGTCCTCTGTTTATCAAATATGTCGCGGTGCTCACTGCTTTCGCCCAAAACGTCTTAGGCAAACCAACATATAATCTCATACTTCTTGCTCTCTCATTCAACGTTCTGTTCATCCTCTCAGCAATACCATTCTGTCTGGCCTTACCAGGAACTGTCTCGGTACATCTGATTCCCTCATCAATATAGAACATGATGAACTCTGCAGAATCACACTCTCCACCATTATCTATCCTCAAGCACTTGATTTTCAACCTGGTCTTATTTTCAAGTTCAATCTTCCACTTCTTGAAAGTAGCAAACATATCTTATTTGTATTTCAAAAGGTAAACCCATACCTTCCTACTGAAGTCGTCGATAAGGATAACATAGTATCTCGAGCCACCAATAGAGAGGACAGGAGATGGTCCCCATATATTCGAATGCACTAGATCAAATCGTGCTGCTTTTTGCTCTCTGGTGGTCTTTGTGAAACTGACACGTTTCTGCTTTCCCAGAACACCACTCTCACAAAATCCCATCTCCATAGATTTCAACCCTTTCAAGAAACCCTTTGAAGCTAGCATATGCATCTCCTTTGCACTCATATGATCAAGTATGTTATGCCGCAAACGCGAGCTCGATATATTATCAGTAACTGCAGCAAGATTCTCAACAACAGTAGTGGTGTATAAAGTGTCAGTTTGTACACCACTTGCTATGACCATCACTCCTCTAGCAATCTTCCAGCGATCGCTACCGAATCTTGATTCATAGCCCAAACTGTCGAACTGACCAATTGAAATCAGATTCTTTTTTAAATCAGGAATGTATATGACATTCTCCAACTTCCACGCTATGCCACCTGTAGTTTTGATACACACATCTCCTCTACCTGCAATTTGTAGAACTCGGTTATCAACCAAGTATACTCTTCCAAAATTTCAAAACTTGAGATTTGGAATATTTCCTTTCTTAGAGAAGAATGGAATGATGCTCCAGAATCCAGCATCCATGACTCAACTGGATTGTCCCCACTGAGAATCAAGGCACCTGAAATATCATTTATAAGACATACAGGATCATCATCTGCTTGGAATTTCTGTTTTGAACCTTTTTTTCCTTTCTTTTTTTTTGTACAATCTCTGCTCATGTGGTCTTTCTCATAACAGTTCCAGCAAGTGACTACAGATTTGCCTTTCGATTTATTCTGCCCTTTCGACTCCAAGCGACCATGCTTACTCTGGCCTCCATTAGTTCTGTCTCTGCCCCTACCCTCTATACTGAGTGTGTTGCCAAATGAATCACCAAGTTCCCTCGTGCGAATACTCTCGCTCGGGATAATATCTCGGACTTCATCAAATTTTAACTTTTGTGATCCACACAAATGGCTAATTGCGGAACCACAGTATCCCACAATTCGAGTAGCGAAGATGTAAGTAACAAAGCTCTAATCTCAAAACTGAACTCAATTTGTTGATAATCATATTGAATTCATTTACATGACCTACAAAAGATCCACTCTCGGATAATACCAAATTGAACAAACGACGCATCAAGTATACCTCGTTCATTACCAATGGCTTCTCATACATGTTTGACAAGGACTTCAGAACTCTTGCAGTCATTTTTTTTTTACGATATTGAAGGCAGAGTTCCTTGCTAGTGACAGACGAATCAACCCTAGTGCCTGAAGATCTTTCAGATCTCAGACTTCTTGCTTCATCGTTTCTGGCTTCACTCCTGATAAGGCATCGTGAAGGTTTTTCTAATATAGAAGATCTTCCATTTGCATCCTACAAAAATCGGAATCGGTTCCAAGGAATTTTTTGATTAAACCCTTTGCGCTTTCTATCTCTTTCAGATTGTTGTGATACAGAATCTCGCTCTGATACCAGTTATTAGGATTGAACAATACACACACACAATCAAAGAAAAGTGTGAAAATGGAACGAAAATACAGATTTACGTGGTTCACCCAAATTGGCTACTTCCACGATGGCTAGGGTTCTTTATTCCACTGTTGTTTGAATATAGAGTACAATGAAAGACAAAAGTATTTATAGGCCGGAATTTTGATACAGTTAGAATTCTTCCAAAGACTAGTCAAATGGCGTAACTGTCCCTCAAACTAGTGGGCACATTCTCCACTAGTTGATTTGGGCTCCAACATCAACAACCCTCATCATTTAATTTTATATCTTTTATGGTTTCTTCTATTTCTTCAAGATATCATGAATGTAAGATTTATTTACATTTTATTCATGAAAAATGACATGCAATGACTCTTCTGCCACTAGGGTTCTCTTATTGTACACTCTATATACTTTACTATGTTGACCTTCATCACCTCTAGCATCAAACTTTCTTAGGTAATCTTTATTGTTATTTAGCACAAATCATTACATCCAAAGGCATGAAAATAACTAATGTTATGCTTTCGTCCTTTTCAAAGTTCATATGGTGTTAATTTTAAGAT
Organism: Pinguicula moranensis; assembly: GCA_028565015.1. Lineage (NCBI taxonomy): Eukaryota > Viridiplantae > Streptophyta > Magnoliopsida > Lamiales > Lentibulariaceae > Pinguicula > Pinguicula moranensis. The sequence goes on from JAOWBN010237060.1 coordinate 3,146, forward strand.
AGGCTTAATGCCGCATCTATTCATTACATGGCACGTCTTGCTAAAAGCCTCAACCCAAGTATTTTGGTAAGTTATTTTCACACAATATGGTTCTCCCCATTTCCTCAAGTGTCCTAACTTTCCTTTCTATGACTCCATTTTGTTCTAGGGTACTAGGTGAAGAGATGATGTGGTTTATTCCATTTTCAATTCAATACTCCTAATGTTTATGATCTTGTATCCCTTTTCATTTTGAATGTTTAGCTACTTGTTCAAAGGTTTCACCTTTACTAGCAAGGAATAAAGGCCATGTACACGTAGTATAATCACCAACTGTTACGATTTTATATCTTTTACTCCTAGTATTGTACTTTCAAAAGGTCCGAAAAATCCATATGTAATAGTTCTAGGGCTCTAGAGGTAGACATTATATCCTTAGGCTTAAACGTACTCCTAGCTTATTTGCCTTTGTGACAAGAATCACTCAAGTTATCTTTCTCAAATTTTATTTTAGGTAGTCCTATTACTAATCCCTTTCTTGACAATTTGCATATTGGATCTAGGTTTGCATGTGCCAGTACCTTTTTGTGTAACTAAGCATATTATATTGTTGGTTGGTATATCTTCTAGGTGAACAATATATATATATATTATCAAAGTCCAGCAAAAAACATTTTGCGCTAGCCATGTCTTCTATCTCACAATGGGTGAATTCAAAGATGACCCTACATCCCTATCACATAATTGGCTTATGTTAAACAAGTTATGTTTCAAGCCCCACAAATGAATAACACATTTTCAAATGTAGAATTAGAAGAATTGCCAACTTTCCCAACTCCAATGATCTTGGCTTTAGTGTTGTCACCAAATGTCACTTGTCCATCACTTTTGAGTTCAAGATGCTTAAAGTGATGTTTGGGGTGCTTATTTGGAAATAGAAATTCAGAAATTTCCATTTCCGAACATTTCCATTTTCAAATCCTGATTCCAAAGTATAGTTTGGTAGAATGGAACGGAAATGGATGAAAATTTTCATTTCCGAACTTAATCGGAATGTAAATGAAAATATGTGTTCGAAAATGAAAATTTTCGATTCCATACTCGGAATATAAACTTATTTGGAAATAGAAATGGAAATGAAAATGAAAATGAAAATGGAAGTCACGTTTTTTTAACTCTCACCTCTCATTTCACTAATTCACGAGTTGTTGAACTTCATGATTATCCCTCTACTCTAAATTAGAACTTCTCTTAATAGGATTTCTCAATTCTAATTTCACGACCGCAGGCTGCCACTTTGTCTTCGTCTCTTCATTGTGCAACATCTTCTTTAACCTTGAATCACGCAACGCATACTCGGTTTGGAACTCATTCTCTTTTTTGTATCTCTTGATTTCTTCATTTTATTTTGGTTCAAATTTTGTAATTAGGCTTTGAATTTTTTTTTTATTTTGGTTTGGATTTTGGTTCAAATTTTTTGAAGAAGATCCTGGTTCTAACAGAAAGAATATATAGCATAAATCTAAAAAGATAAAAGAGGCTCATTCTGGAACTGGTTCTATCAAACATAAATTTTTGAAAATGGATCATAAATTTTCATTTTCATTTTCATTTATAATCGGAAAATCGGAATTTCTGCTTCCATTTGATTCTGATTTCCGAACTGGAACAAGAATAGGATAATTCGGAATAAAAATGGAACAAAAATTTCCTTCTGAACTGACCTCGGAACGGAAATGGAAATACCCATTTCCGACAGAAATTTTCAAATAAGCACCCCTAATGTTCATCTCCTGTCATATGTGTGGAGCACCCACTATCAAGAATAAGCACCCCTAATGAATCCAACCATCTTTTGACTTTTTGAATCTCAAGCACATTTGTGACCTCAAACCATTTTTTATTTCAGTACCCCACACTTGCATTCTTTGCTTTGTCTTTATTAGTTGGCATCTTCCTAGGTTCAACATTTTAGGATTCTTCTTGAATGCAAGGTTGACTATGATCATTGGAGATAAGACATGTTATTGCAAGCGGCCATGAAAGCCTTTTGTTTCACTCTTTTCAGTTTCGAGAATTTGCTGGAAAATCGTGTTGATATGCCCTACTTTATTGCATTTAAAGAAAGATCACTTCCTAGTATTTGCTTTTCTTCATTACATCACCTCGATTTTCTTTGAAGTGTTTTCTTATTCTTTTAGCAATGAATGCTATTTGCTCATCATTGTCTTCATCACTATTTATGATTCATCTATTATATAATGCAGGGTTTGTCCACGTCACCACAAGGTTACTGTAACGGTGACGTAGACAAACCCTGCAGTCCTCATTCGAATAAATATTTTAGTCAGGGACCAATGGATAATTTAAATAAGGGATAACTTAACCTAACAACAGTGCATCTGGGTTTGAAATTTGACGACTTTATCACCGATTCCTCCCTCCTCATTCAAGGTAAGTGTTTGTAATTCATATCACTGGTATGTATATGGATTTATGCTTACAGTCAGCAGTGCCGGAGCTTCAGTAGGCTTCAACTTGAAGGTATCATCCGTTCCCTCTGAGCAAATGAACTTCATTTTGGTAACAGTGTTGTGATTTTCATTCTTAAACCTCTATTTGGTAATTTGGTAAGTGAAAATATGCTTTCCTCCTGAAGTTTCAGCTGCATTTACTTGGTACCATTAAAGAGTAAAGATAAGGATGTTTAAATACTGAGTCTTGAATATGTGAACTGTGAAGCTGAAAAAGATTGCTCACCGGTATTTTTAAGGGTAGTATTGTGGCCCTAAATCTTCGAATTCATGTGATTTTGAGGGAAACAGATCACAGATGGCTGAAATGCTTTGTCCAATCAACATGATGTTTGAATGTTTACATTGGGTTGCTACCTTTTAGTATTCTTGGATCGTTTTAAGGGAAAGATTTCGTTTTGTTATCTGGTTTCTTCGAGGCGAGTTGCAATCAGATTAAGGTTACAAGTGGTGGAATTTATATGTTTAATTTGGGATGGATGCCTGCCATCCACCCCATTGTCTGTTGCTAAACTCATACTGTTTCTAGTGGAGATATTGTTCTTTGCTATATCTGTAGTTCCATGTGGTTTTAATGCTACAGTTGGTCATAGGAGACTAAACACCGCTTCATTCCCAATATACTTTTCTTATCATTCATGTTTGAGTTAAGCTGAAAGTGTTCGATTTCTTCATTTTGTTATTGAAGTTAATGGCCTTACATCAACAAACTATGTTAGTCCTAGTATGAGATTCCTCATATCAAAAAAAGTAGCCATAAAGTTTGGATAGATGAGTAATAGACTGCTACATTTTGTAATTTCAAGCTTCTGAAATGGAAAGTGATGCCAAGAGTTATGAGGAGGCTTCATCAGGCTGCAGGGTGAAGGTTTGGTCTCCAAGAGACAAGTCGTGAGTGCTTTTTCAGTTTTAACTGCTATCTCGTTATTGTTTTTGTGGCGTATTACTTGTTCTTGATACCTTTCAGCTTGAACTTTTGGGATGTTAGTTGTCCGATTTAATTCTTTCATTCAAGTTTTTTAGTTTAGTATCCATGTTTTCTAATATTCAAACTCATATTTTACAGGTTCTTCGAGGGAGTTGTTTCTTCTAATGGGAAAAACGTGGTACTAACTTTATCTGATTGGTTGGCATCTACTATGTAGATGCTTCCATGCTATGCTATGTAATCTGTGCTGTGGGGTTGATGGCTTTATAATGTTTTGTTTTTCTTATTTTCTTCTCATTCTTTTCATAGTATCTACAAGCACTTAACTTTGAAACATCTTTTTGTTAGGTGGTTTATAAAAATGGTGTTGAAGCAACTTTGAAGCTGAAGAAGGGAGTTGGAACCCCACTTAAAGATAGAATTGCTGATCAAGTAGGAAACCACCAATTTTAAATATTTTTCTTATACTGGCACTCTTTAATGTTGTTTAGAGTCAACATAATTTCTTTATGCTACAGGGCGAAACATTCGATTCTCCTCATCCGTCGACTCCAAAGTAAGAATCTCAAGTATAGAACTTGTTTTTTGTATGTTAGTGAACTATTAGACTGAAACATTTGAGCAGAAAATGGCAATGAGTTACTGTAGTGTGTAGACAAATAACTTAACTAAACTTAAATCTTCATCTGATTCCAAGTCAAAAATTATTAAGCTTTAAGCTTGCACTAGCCTTGTTTTCTAAAAAGTTTGATTATATTTTACTCCCTTACAAAGGTGATGCAGAGTTAGCGTTTAGAGATTACAGAAGTAGCTTTTAAGTGCAGATTTCCAGAGAAGGATGACATCGAAGACTATGGTGAAGAACTGGTTGGTTACAAAGTAGCAGTTTCTCGACCCAATAGCAAGACGTGAGTGTTTCAGTATATGAACTCTTAATTTCATAGCATATATTTTTTTTTGATAATTCTTATTTTCGTAGTATTCAACTCTAGTTTCAACTCTGTTTTCCAATCTTATAGATTTTTTATACGTTTCATTTATATGGGGCATTCTCTTTCTTTATTATCCCATGATTTTCTAATTGGACAGGATCTCGGGGATTGTTGCTTCATATGACCATTCTTCTAAGCAGCACAGGGTAAGTCTACACCGATGTTATTCAAAAGTCTAATACCTGATGCTATTAGTGCTGTTTTACTATATATGTTTTAGGTTGTTTATGCTGATGGTGCTGAAGAAATGTTGGATCTGCGAAAGTGTGAACGACCTGCTGTAGGCATTTCCCAAGATAAAGTAGGCAATCCACTTCTTCACATATTCGTCTTGTTCGTTCTTTTTCTCTGTGTGGTCTGCTAAATGTTTTCTCTATGTATTTTTTATTGCAGTCCCCAAAAACACATGTCCGAACCTTTGATGCATCATACATGTAAGTTCGTCATAATCACTGTTTCTTGAATTCCGATTTGGCACTGAGATGTGTTTTCCAAAATATATTGTAGCTGTTATCATTACTTCACCCTGAAAGTACAGCATTGCAATATATTCTACAGTCACTGGATTTCTTAAAGTTACTATCTGATGTTGCTGGTTCTTTGAAATTAGGTATTCTGATGATGACATGGATTCATATTGGCATATTGGAAAAAAACTCAAGGTTAGCTTCTTTGTTGAAACTTCTCCTGGTATAAATGAAAATGAGATTTTTGAGAAAAATAGGAAGCAAAAGCACATCAATAAGATACTTTGACTTTATCTGATTAAGGGATAATGTGATAAATCCATTCAAAAAGAAATCCTATGAAGACTGCATTTTACAAAGGAGTAGGAGTCTAGATTGCATTATAAAGGAGCAATAGTCTAGTACAAATCCCAGGAATGCTATATCAAAACTTCGTTTGAAACGATGCAATAGAAAGAAACATGCGACCTTTATGGATTTGTACATCCATCATTTTCAAGTGAACATAACATAAGCTTATACTTTAAAATATGGTGTTTTAGAATGCTATGAGATGAAAATTTATTGCTTATTTGTTTTAATTGTATGTCTTAAGCCATTAATCTGGATAACTGAATCAATTACAACAGGGTCAGTCTTCTGGTCTTAGGCCTCCCGCTGCAAGTCCCACATTGTAAGTTGGTTACATGGCGAAAGTTCAGAATGATTCTCCTTCCAAGGAACTGCGAACGCTTAGTAACTTGCATCTTCTGCTTTATTATTATCATGAACTTGTTGGACTTGGCTGTTTTCTTCAGGCGAACGCATCTTAAAGTTCCAAAACTTGAGTTTGATTCATCTCCTACCACCCCGAAACCATCTGCCATCATTAGTAATGATGGGCTGGTTGATGTCAATGGCTACAGAGTCAAGGCAACTCTTGCCCCTCTACTTGAAGCCATATTTGCTAAATATGGTGACATAACTGCTCGTTGTCTCTATAGATCTGCATCAGTGAGAGCTTCCCTGCTCGAAGTCATATGCAGCATTGTTGAGAAGCTGCAACACGACGATCTTGATACAATTTTATCCAATCTTGAAGTTATGAAAACCGAGATCTTGGACGTGGAGGATAGCAAGATCAGAGTATCTTGGCTGCACGAGCATTTAACCAAGGTCTGTAGAGTTGCAGCGCTGAAAGAGAGATCCCTTCAGCTAAAGAAAACAAAGGCAAGGAGTGGATTCGTCAGTTGGGCAGCCACGAAAGAGATGAAACAGAGGCACGCCGAGCTTGTTCTTGCTCAGGAGCGGTTCAAGGAGGCCGAGAAACGCGCCAACGCCATGAGAGTCGTCTACCGGAAAATCGAGAGTGATGATGAGGAATGCCAACTGGAGGAACACTTCTGGCAAAGGCAAGTGGATGATCTCCTCTTGTAGGCATCCCAGCTGCAAGTTTAGGATGCTGTTGAATTCAGAATCACCTAATAAAATCTTCGGGAGGTGAGGATTCGTATGTAATAAAAGATGAAATGGTTTATAAAAGGATCCTCATCCTAGGCAGAGTGGTTGTATGGGCTAATGAATTTTTCGTAAGTTTAGAAATCAAACCTTGATATTTACCTATCCAAAAAAAACATGAAATGGTTTGAAGACAAATATGTAGACATTGTGGATTCTAGCCTTGGACTAATTACCTAAAAATTGACTTGCAACCTGGTAATCAACTCAAGGCATTTAAGGATATGCTTTGCTGGTATTGCTCATTCTGTCTGTCTCCCAATATAAGATTATCATTTGCATACTGCAAATGCAAAATATTTGTTTCCCTATAGAGAATCTTATGAATAAGCTTTGACCATAGCTCTTGTTTAGAAGTAGATCCAAGGCTAGAATAGAAAAGGGAAGGGACCTTTCCTTTAACCCTTATGTGATTTTAGGGGTGGATAATGAATAGCGGATCTGACAGATAATCATTACCGTTATCGTCAAAGGCTGTAATTACGAAAATGGTAACGATAACGGAAGTAGCGGAATTTTGCTACTGCTACCACCAATATATTATATGAAGATGAAGTGACGAATTTTTGATACCGCTATTTTGCCAACATAGCGCAATAGCGGTAGAGGAATAGTAGATGGCTGTAGCGGTAATGGATCCGTCACCTTTATCCGCTACCTAAACGGTAATGATAACAGATACAACCAATCCGCTATCGCTATTAACGTTATCTATCTGTATGTGATTTGAACTCATTTGTAAAATTCCCATTTATCAAAATTGATACCATTGGAATTGAGATGCATTCATTTCATCTATTTGTTATTACATCCCAATGTTTTCTTTCATATCCATTATAAAACTCCAATCAATTATGTTGAATTTATTTGGTCGGATTTTACTTATATTCTTGATAACAGAATTGTTAGTAATGACTTATTAAAAATATTGCAAAGAAATTGCAGAAAAAATAATCAAGACAAGAGTTAAGGCCCGTGGTTCACCGTCTCTTTAGATCCAGCTAGTTCACGTTGAGCTCCGAAATCAGATGCTCTCGTAGCTATATTATCTTTTGAGAATGTGAAAAGATTACAAGATACAAATTATCCGAACAGATCTCAAAAGATAAATCACATGCAAATTCAAATCTAATCTAAATAGCCAATGGCATGTTTTGTATCCCTACTGATTTTTTCATTTTGCTTCTACGTCTACTTATCCTTTTAATTTTGTATTCTTTGAGTGTTTGGTAAAACTATGAAAAAATTAAAAAAGTTATAGAAATAGTGTTTGCAATCAAATTTTGTAAGTTGATTAAATAGTTCTTGTAGTTAAATTTGGTAAGATAACTTTAATTTATTTACGAAATTGCCATTAAAAGTAGAAGTAGAAAAAAAAATAGATTCCTACCTACTTCTGAAAAAAGAAGTTTTGACTCTAAAAAAAAGAAAAGGAGAAGTGGAGTTTTAAAATACTGTTTTGAAATGATTTGAAAAAAAGGAGAAGGAGAAAAATTATCTGAAAAAGAAGTGGTACAAAACATGTCCAAGTAAAATTTATAAAGAATTCCTAAAACGTGCTAATAACGTCACTTTAAGAAGTAACAAACTAAAATCACTTAAAACTGGAATTCATAAACTTTAAAGTAGCTAAAACTAGAATAAAACGGTAACCAAACCGTAAATCTCACGAAGTAGGAACGATCTCACCGATCAAAATTACCAAAACCTCCGTTAAATGGTCGAAAAAATAGGAGTTTCCCGTCGAACAGTCGAAGAAGTCGAGAGAGAGTGAGAGAAATAATTGGTTTTCGAGAACAAGAGAGAGAAATAATTGAATTAATTATTCCACAATTCTCAATGTAAAGCTTTTATATCTTCTCCGTCCACGAACCCTGGTAGTTGGATCTCTTCAAATCTACGGCTCACATTACATCGAGTACACAAAACGTCCCGTGCCATTGGATCAAACTTAAAACGAACGACCTGATATTCACCGAAAAACTCAATCAATAACAACCATCGGATCATGTCAGAATATCGAACGGTTCCGACTCTTCGGCTCCAGCTTCCTCGAGAAGCTTTTTTCCGAACCGTTAGATCAGAATTAAACGAATGGTCAGAATCAATTCAAATAGCTTCCTCAAGAAGCTTCAATCAAAAATAAGCTAACGGTTCAAATTAGAAGATGTCAAATAAACGAGACTTAACTACCAACCATACGATCATAACATATGGACGATCACCATTACACTTTCTTTAATGACATTGTTGTAGATTTACCAACAATAAGGGTAAAACTATAATTTAGCACTTATTAATGTTAAAATCGTAATCTCACATGCACAGTCCACAATCACAGTACAAATTAAAGGGCAAACAAGTAAATTCACAATTTTAAATAATATTTATTATTATTTTTTGACATTTGTATACAACAAATTAAGTCAAAAGCTTCCCAAAAATCCACGTTAAACATAACGGAAGAACTTGTTAGATTTTGTTAAGCGTGGGAGGCACGAGTTGAGTCCCTTCGTTTTTGACAATAATTTTTAATAATAAAAAAAATTAAAAAATTATAGCAAAAGAATAATCGGCCTTACGGGGACCTAGGTCCAGCAACACTATTTGGGCTGAACCCAGGATCCATCGGGTCCGGGCCTCCTGGGTTTCAGTTCAGTCATGCCCTGGATCCGGACCCGGTACCCATGTATTTCTCACGTGCTTCACGCTCTCCCTTGGACTGGATAT
>JAOWBN010237071.1:0-12272 GCA_028565015.1 Pinguicula moranensis
TATGTACTTCACTTTGAGTTTCATCTTGTAAGACATTTGGGATCCATTCCTAGTTTTTTCAAAACTTTCTTTTACAATTTATCTAAAGCTTGTTTCGGGTTTTAGTGGCGTTTACTTTTCGAAACACACGTAGACTTAATTCTCACCTCTTGGGTTAAGGACTCGACAAGTGTTTGGTCATAGATCCTAAGGTTCGAATCAACATTAATTCTTGGGTCTAATCACAAGTTGATTAGGTTCATATCACTTGGCTCTTCTGAAGGGGTTAAGGTTTGTTGCTCAGCAGACAACTCCATTGTCCTCAGCTCATTAAGCAAATTCTATCATTCCTAGGTGTCCCTCTATTCCAATCCTTGATGCCCTATCTTACTGCCTTTATTTTCTCTTTAATCATAAAGCTAGGAAATCCAATAAGCCCATTGCTGGTCCATTTCTCCTCCACCAGTCTGTTGTAGTCTTGATCAAGCAACCACGAGTCTAAGTCTTTGAGAGGTTTAGGAACCCAATTCTAGGGTTCAGATACAAAGCTGACCAGACAGTGATATGAATCATCTGTTTCTAACCCCATTTGTATCTAGGTGTTGTTGCTGCCTATCCAGTGATCATTCAAGAGGAATCTATCTTGACGGCTCATAGCCTTTAAGGAGCTAAGGTACTAGGTATACTTTCTCCATTCATTCTGAGATCAAGCAGGCCAGCATTACTAACAAATTCTCTGAACAGTCTGGTTTCAGCTGCATACAAGTGGTGGCCACTCCCTTTCCTTTCACTGTGCTCTAGAACTGCATTGAAGTCTCCCATGGGACACCATTTCTCTCCTTGTTGCCCATCGGATCCTTTTACCATCAAGATTAGCAGGCCCATAAACATTAACCGTGTTAAATGGAGTAACATCTCCTTGACACACTCCTGTGATTCCTAAGAAGCCTTCTCCATCAAAGAAACTGTTGTTATTGAATTTTGAGCTATTCCAGATGCATAACCACCACCCACTCTGTCCAGAGGATCCCTTGTAGCACCATTCGAAATCTCCGTCATACCATAGGTACTTACATACTCCTTTTAATACACTCTAGTTTAGTTTCTTGGATACTAATGAAATCAGGGTTTTTTTAGGATCGGTTGTCTAGTCCTTCCTCTCCTTCCCTGGTTGCCCAGGCCTCGAACATTATACGTTAGTAGCTTCATGGGAGAGGGTGATTCTCTAGGTTCCCCTTAAGAGGCAAGGGCAGAGTGGTCCCTTCAGGCTTGGTCTGCTTCATTAGTATGTACCTTAACTTTGCCACGTTATCTTCGTAGCATTTGCCAAGCTTGGATCCAACCTATAAAATATTGTCTGCTTCAGCTCGAAGGTGCTCTAGACTGGTAGAAACATGACTGATCTCAGAGATTGGAGACTAGTGGCCTTCTGTATGTTTGTAGGAGGAATGTTCTGCTAGCTGGACAATCCATTCCTCTAAGGTTGCTAAGTTATGTCTCTATCAAGATCAGCCTCCCTCCTTGTCTGACTCCTTGTTTTAGGTCTCCTTACACATGTTTTTGGTACATCTGGTGATTTGACTAGTGAGGCGCCTAAGTATGGATATTCCTCGTGGAGGATGGTTGGCTTAATAGGTGTCTAGTTATAGTTGGGTGTAACCGATTGAAGATCCTTCCAGACGTTACCTGATGTTGTTTGAAGATCAGCTGTTAGTATATTTTGGACAACATTGGCCACTGGTGCAGGGCTCTTTGGGATGTGCGAAGGAAAGACTTTGTCACTATGTTGCCTATCCTTACTGTCAGCTAGGATTTAGAATTGTACTGGCATTGGAATTTGTCCATACATTTGGGGGCTGAGATTCCCGGGTGCAAGACCCTCCTTGGCCTGAGTTGGTATAGAACAATTTGGTTCTACTTCCAAATGGGTGAGTGTCTGGTCAAGTTTGTGTGGAGCAGGTTGAAACTCCTTCTGATGGATACTTGGTGTTGTCTAAAATGCACCATATTGATCAAAGGCAACCAGTATAGGTGGGGGTGTCCATTGCGGTTGGTGTTTCCTTTGTAACAGTTGCAAAATGATCAACTGCAGAGTCCTCCGCAACAAAGTCAAGATCCTCTAGCTCAGCAAATAAGTCATCACATGAGACAGTATCAGAGCCAGAGGAATCAGGCAACAATCCATCATCCCACAAATTCAGGTGCAATCTGCAAACATTAGACTCTACTACACGCAAAGTATGTAGTGTACCATCAATTTTAACAGTCAAGTAATTCATGATGGCAGTATTTAAGCTGACTTGAATAAGAATATGTGTTGATTCAAGGTGTGGTAGGCTAAGCAGTTGAAGGCCACGGGGAGATATCAGTGAGCCAATTTGTAAGCTTGACCCTGTCAATAGAAATGAGGCTCTTAAGGTCCATGGGGTCCTCTTCCCACAAAAGGACTTTGTCATCTCCCATTGGGCTAGCCACTACATTCAGATAACCAACAGCTTCTAGGGATAGTTGGAAAGTCCTCCAACCATAAATATCCTTCAGCGTGCCAACAAAGCTAGCCATAAGCCATTTCCTGTCAGCCTCCGTTGTAGACAATTTCAAGGTTGGCTTCTCCTTATCAGTGCTTTTCTCTGCAGAAATAGGTCTTTAAGCTACTGTCTTACTGGTGGATGCTACGGAAGTAGTCGACTTTCCAAGTGCACCTGGCGGTAGTTTAGTTACCACAATAGACCATGTGGCTTCTTAGTTGCCACAATGTGCAAGGGGCCAACCACAGGAGGGGTCCTAGAAGGCATCTGTCCTGGTAGTGTTGACTGTGATGCCTAGCCCTCAGGTTTTCGTTTTGGGAAACGAGTACACTTGGCATGTAATATGTATGACCATACCCAAATGATGTAGCAAGATCAGGTCGACATCATCCAATTCTTTAAATTCAGCAAACCCAAACAATTGACCAGTTTTGTTAAGTTTTTTTTGGCTATTTTAACCTCCTGGACATTGCCTTGTTTCTTCAGAATACTTACCAGTCGGTCTCTATCACAGTGTGCAGGAAAATTAGTGAGGTAAAAGCTCGTCACTCAAGTCTTAGCCATGACAGAATCTGCTATCCTTGGCCCAAGCCTCTCATGAACTGGCCGCGGGTTCTGCTGTGTGGCCGGGGTAAGAGAGGGATTTTTCGATTTGTCATTTCTGGATCTCGCATAGGCCTGTTGGCTAGCACGCAGGCCAGCTCTCAGCATCTTGCAAACTTGTTTAGGGGGCAAAGTCCAAGTAAAAGGTGGCATGAGGCAGGGCTGAGGGCGAGGGCAGAGGAGTACGGGGTTGCTATTTTGGGGGTCGAGGGAACGCAAAGAAGTTGGGGGTGTCCAGGGGGTCTCCCCGGGCTCTGAAGGCCACCCCGGGGAGAGGTTGAGGGGGGGTTGGTTTTGGCTGGAGGGCCATTTCTGGTGGCTGCAGATGGGCAGGGAGCAAGGTGGAGAACAAGGCTTACTATTCATGGCTTGGCGCCTTGTATGGAGAGAACTTCAAACTTCATTTGGTTCATTATTCCTACAACTACATATTAACTCTTTATAAAGAATTGTTTGATTAAGCATATGATAAGTTGAACGAGTTGGTACATTTACGCTAAATTGAATCTGCCTAGCCCATTTTCACGATAAAATCTAAATAATTGTTTCATTAATTTAGTCTATTTGCTAGAAAATTAATGGCTATTTTAATTGGATCGATACTTAAATTAAAAACATGTTAAATCATCTTGTACACACAAATTAATAATATGACAAATACATCTAATATGAAAGAAATGAGCACCAAACGAAGAATCATACAATTCTTTTAATTCAGGTATAGCTACATCATTAGTAGATGCATTATCAAAAGAAACACAATATATTTGTTGTTGTAAGTTATATTCATTTAATATATTTATTATCTTGGAGCTTATATGTGTTTCATCAAACACTATATATTTGTTTTTTTAATTTTTTTTATAAACTGCCGAATTTCGCCACTCGACCATCGGACAACGACTCTTTTTTATTTATATTTATATTTTTTTATTTTAACGGTCGGATTCCGCCGCCCTCCAGCGGTCGGAGATTTTTTATTTTATTTTATTTTTTGTGGCTATAGATTTTAGTTTTTAATTTTTAGTTTTTTGTTTTTAGTTTTTATAATATAACTTATAAAATATATATAACTTATAAAGTTATAAAATTGTAAAATTTATAAAAGTTATAAAAGTTATAAAAGTTAAAAGCTTATATAACTTATAAACTTCATTAACTTATAAAAGTTAAAAACTTATATAACTTATAAAACATATCTAACTTAAAATTTTAAAGTTAAAAACTTATAAAAAATTTAAAAGTTAAAAACTTATATAACTTATATACTTTATTAACATATAAAAGTTAAAAACTTATACAACTCATAAACTTACAAAATTTATAAAACTTATATAAATTATAAAGTTATAAACTTATAAAAGTTATAAAAGTTAGAAATTCACATAACTTATAAATTCTATTAACTTATAAAACTTAAGAACTTATATAACTGATAAAACATATATAAATTATAAATTGAAAAAATTATAAAAGTTAAAAACTTATATAACTTATAAATTATATTAATTTATAAACCTTAAGAACTTATATAACTTATAAAACTTAAAGCTTATATAACTTATATACTATATCAAATTATCAACTTATAAAACTTAAAAATTTAAATAACTTATTAACTTATAAAACTTAACAATTTAAATAATTTAATAATTTATAAACTCTATTAACTTATAAAGCTTAACAATTTATATAATATAAAAAAAGGGTTAGGTGTTAGGGTTAGACCGTTGAATCCGCCGGACTTCGGCGGTTTTACCGCTGAATTCATATTTTATTTTTTTAAAAATATTAAACGATTTCGGCGGTCCGGTCAAATCGATGTAGCTTTTTATTTTACAAAAAATAATTCCAACCATTTCCGGCCGGTTGAAACCTCCGAAAATCATTGTTTTTATTTTTATTATTTTTTTAATAAAACTGCCGATTTTGAAAAGGTTCGATTTCAAAACTGCCAAATTTCTTTTGGTCTGATCCAGTTGCTGCCGATTTTCTGGTTAACGGCTAAGAATGTCCATTAGTGCATAAGAATTTGCAAAACATTGAATAGTGAGAGTTTTGCAGTGATTATACAAGGTTTCTGTCTGGTAAATGAATTGAGGAAGGCCATGAAGTTGCATGATGCTGGAGTTTGGGCTTAAACCTGTTCAAAGAAAATATAAGAGCTTAATCTCTAGCTTCATATGAATCAGAGCTTCTGATCCCAGACTCTTAGCTGGTGCTTTTTGCAACAGAATGCAAATTTTTAGCTGTTGTATAGAAGATTGACATGACATCACTTGGAAAATACTCGAGAATTTTGAGTTGGATGTGGAATTATTATATTAGTTTTTTTTTATAACAGAGGTTCCGAACATGCTGCCCTAGTGATCTCACTGGTCTCCACACATTCGACTAATCCTAAAGGTCCATGAACCGCGACCTCAACCCATGGACCAGTTAAGTCGTGGGCGAAGCTCAGGGCCTAGCCCGAAATATCCACACTACCAGGATTCGATCTCTGCACCTCTAGGCAAACTCTGAGGTAGAGTCGACGACCACTAGGACAACATATCAGGATAATTAAAAATTAAAAATCCTCTGATATAACCATATATCTAAATCACACCAGGTAGAGTGTGTTTGGTACTCAGGCAGAATAAGGATAATGTGGGATATTTGGCAGATGTCCTTGTTTTACCGGTTTTGTCCTCTGTTTGGGACATACATAGTAGTTATCCTGCGACCCGAAGGATAATCCTTTGGGTCAGGATAACTCGGTGTTAACTCAATTTTTTTTGTCCACAATTTTTGAAGGGTTTGCGGCTACCCGTCTTTATCCCGCAATGGAGATTACTAAAATGCCCCTACATTCGAATTAGATTTACTCTTCATACCAATTCTAAAAGATCCAAAACCCCCCAAATCGACCACCCACTTCTCATTTCCCGATTGAATTCTCCTCCGACCTGTGGCCATTGCAGATCCCGCGAGTTCTCCTTCGACCGGTGGCATTCTTCAGGTTGAATTTTCGAACTTTCCTCTTTCATCCCAGATCCACTCATTTTTTCAGATTTATGCTTTGTGGGGTTCATTAGGGTTTACGTCGACTTAGAGGCATTGTTGTGTTTTAGAAATTATTAGGCATTTACATTGTACGTTTCTTGTGTTTTAGGAAGGTTTTTACGTTTCTTGGGTTATTAAGTGTTCGGGTTTGGATTTGTTGCACATTTCGTTTTAGTGGCCGTTTGTTGTGTTAATTAGGGCTTACGGTTTTATGGTTTAATTTGTTCATGTTTGACTTCATGGGTTATTAGGACATATTTCTGTTTCGGTTTTTATGTGTTATGGTTGATTAGGGCATTTACGTGTAGGGTTAATTAGTGTCAGTGCTCGAGATTAAATTTTCCATGTAGGTCAATCTTTATATCTCACAGTTTCTGATTGTGTCCACGGGGATACACTGATTTCAATTGAAATGTGTTGCAAATGAGAAACCTGAACAAAAATTTGGTCACTTGCTCTAGTGGTTGTGGTTGTTAATGCAAATTGAATTATTTAGAGAACATAAGAGAGTAATGTATAGTTGCCTACAAAAAGATCCGATCAGGTTGGTCCAGTGGTGACACGGCCTTGACACATATGGCTTGCCTCGTGAGGTCGAGGGATCGCATCCCACTGGTCGCCAAACTGTGAAGGATATCCGGGGATTAATCGGCGGCCCCCTGGGCCCAAAGGATACCCTGATCTGTAATTCTGAACTCAGACTTCCGATTACTTATCAAAAAAAAGTTGCCTACAAAAAGCAATAGCAAATAAAGGTAGGAGGAGACTTTCCACAGTTGTAAAGATATGAATTAGATAAGTCAGATGTAAGGCTTGGCTATGCTTATTGTTTTAAGTTTTAAAAGTTTAGAGTTTCTTCAAGCCAACTTTGTTTTATATTCCACCTAACATATACCATGACACCTTCAGTTTAGTTCCCTTAATGTTATTATATGTCTTGAGTTTTGAATTTATGTATTGTACAATTATTTATGGAAACCTATTAAATCTCCCAGTAGGCTAATTTAGACCTTGGATACTATATTTCAGATACACATGTCCATACAACTCAATTTCAGTTTCATCTAATTGTTTTGTGCTAAGAAATTCCCATGGTTTTTTGTATTTTATTCTGTTTGATTCGCGTGTTCATGCATGGACTAGTTGAACAGTTGTTACCCGAGTAGTGATGTGCTTACCATAGTGGATCTTGCGCTTGTATTGCTATGCGTAAGCATTTTCGTCGGTCTGCTGCCTACTATCGTTGAATCAGTAGAAAATGAATCAACCAGAAATACACGACCGCATAAAAAAGGTGGAAGACTGATCGGAATGCACTACCAAAGTACTTGATACTAGACAAGATTTCAGAAAGACTAGCATTCCTTGAGAGAATCACGCAAGAGTCAAACCCATAGTGTTTCAAGAACTTGAGAATGTCGAAACCAACTTTCACAAAGCTATGTCGACTTCTACGAGATGAATGTGGTTTGACCGATGACCAGTACATGTCCGCTATTGAGAAAGTCGCTATTTTCTGGTTTCTTGCGTACCCTTGCACACCACTAGAAAAATAGGTTTCTGCAAACCGACTTCCAGTGTAGTGGAAAAATCATAAGTCAAGCGTTCCATCAAGTATTAAAGGTTGTGCTTAAACTGCATAGTAGGCTTTTGTTACCACCTACTCCCGTGGATGAAACATCAAATGACAAGCGATGGAAATTTTTTAAGGTACATTTATTGTTTTTGCACTTAGCTTGTCTAAACATTTATACTTACCGTGTTTCCTATTTATTGCAGAGATGTGTAGGTGCACTAGATGGTACCTACGTCCCATGGCACATTCAGGTGGAAGATCAGCCAAGATACCGAACCAGGAAAGGTCACCTAGAAACAAATGTCTTGGGCTTTTGTGATATGGAGGGGCGTTTTATGTATATTCTTGCTGGGTGGGTGGGTTCAGCCGTAGACAGGTGCGTGCTTCATGACACCATTACTCGTCCAAATGGACTTATGGTCCAGAAGGGTCAATTTAGCATGATCTACTTAATTCCAGTCTTCTGTACTATTATACTAACATTGTCTTGTTTTATTTGTTTAGGAACTTACTATTTATGCGACAGTGGATATGAGAATTGTGAGGGATTTCTTGCTCCATATCGACAGACACGTTACCATCTACACGAATGGGGTGCCTCTTCTCGCAAACCGCAGAGCAAACAAGGACTATTCAATCTTCGGCATGTCGCAGCACGCAATGTCATAAAGCCGGCATTCGGCATTCTGAAGAAGTGATTTGTTTTTAAGAGTTCAACATATTATCACATCAACACACAGTTGATATCATACTTGCATGTTGTTTGTTGCATAACTTTGTCATCAATGTAATACCGTTTGACCCATTGTTGGAACCGGTAGATAGCCACCTTTTAGGTGCTGAAGAAGCTACAAATGGGTTGGAGAATATAGAGGATAATATCCAAACGATCAATTCATCTCCCGGGTGGACACAATTTAGGGAACAATTAGCAAACGAGATGTGGGGAAGCTATTAGTCTAGGAGTTGATGAACATAATACCATCTGTTGACACTTTAGATCATGGGGTGTTTAACTATTTGTTGTTTGTTGAACTATTTATGTTACTAAGCGACTTGATTTTATAAGTTGCCTATTTCTTTCACACCATATATTATATTTTGCAATGTGTTTACAAGTACACTCATACAATGTGTGCTTCTATATGATAACTTCTCTTATAGGTTGCGAAATTATAATGGACGCAGGAAGTCAGTATGATGGGTTAGAAGAAGTCAGTTATGACAAGTTTGACGACCAAGCCAACTCCAATGAATAACGTTCCCAGTAAGCAAAAAGCAAAGGTTGTGGGTAGGGTGACTAAGAAAGAAAAAGAATCCGCTTCGGAGCACCAGAATCCTACAAAAGTCTATCTAACTCTAGTTGAAGAACATACTTTGCTAACCGCCATGAGGGAGTTGGCGCATGAGGGGTGGAAGGCTGGGCAGGGATGGAGGCGGTGTACTCACCCAAAGGCTGGTGATAGGGTGAGATCCTCGGTAAAGAGAAGTGCATTAACAGCGAAGAACGTGGAGAACAAACTTCACAATTGGGGTAAGTCATATAGATTGTTGAATGAGTTCTTGAGGTTGAGTGGAGTCTTCATAGACCAAGGGACCCATACCATTGTAGTGGACTCGGATGACATGTGGGACGAATATGCCGCGGTAAGCTTTTGGTCAATAAACTTTTTAGCGACTTGATAAGGATGTTGAACTCATATTTTCTTAAATTGTTCATGTATAGGTGAGCAGCAAGTACGTGCAACTCAGGGTCAAGTCTTACCCCTACTTTGAATTGTGGGGCAAGCTTTTCGGCCAACACCGTGCCACGGGGTCAAGTGCAAGGGATCACATCATTGCAGAGAAGGAGAGCCCTGCTACACTCAGCAAGGTCCAAGCACTTATCGATGAGTTCGAGGAAGAGGTTGAGAGTTTGAACCCAAGAACACTCCTACTGAGACCAGGCACACGCCTATGGCATCTAGCAGAGATGGTGCATCGAGTGTTAATCGTGTACGGCGCAAAAGAGCAAAGTCGGAAAGCCAGGCGAGCATATCATGCAAAGCTTCGGACACCAGTGCTGAAGAGTTATTCAAAAAGGTAGAAAGCTTAATTTCCCTACAACAACAAAAGCTGGCCGATAATCCCAAAAACGAAAAGACAACCAAGGTAATGAAATACCTCGAAGGGATTGGAGGTCTTACCCTTCCGAATAGGCTCCGCTTGGTTAATGACTTGCTTATGCATTCTGGCACTATTATTACTTCGTCAGTATAGATGAAGCAGGGCATGCAGAGTTTTGCAACTTGTTCTTTGCCGGGAAATATTTTGAACATGCAAATTTTCAAAAACTGTTTTGGGGACGTGTTAGTTGTTTTCGTTATTATGTTCCATATTGTACCGTCGTATTGGCTTGCGGACCTAATGTGTTTCTTTTGTTGTTCTTCATTTTCGTGCTTCAATTGTTCTTAATCTTTTTCTACCAATTTGATTGACCTTCAATTGTCAATTTTATCATATTCGCAGAATGTCATTTCCACTTCAATGAAGTTTGATTGCTTTTGAATCTTTCTATTGATTGCTTTTGAATCATTCTTCATCTTCTTCTAGAATGATTGCTTTTGAATCATTCTATACATTAATGTGAAGTCGCCACACTAAATCCCTTCCCAATTCTACATTAACGTGAATTGTATTCATGTTGCCTCCTTCTTTCTTTATTTACCCCCAGAAGTTGTACACTAGACAACTTGAAAGTCGCAATGTTCAATTAATTCTTGCTGGGACACAATTTTCCTAGAAATAAGACCATAACATCAATTAACAACCTGAAAGTCTCCATAACATAAACTACCAACTTGAAAAAATACTTTAAACAATGGATACACAACATAACTATGTTCATTCCTACTTCATCGCCACATGCTTCAGATTCCAGTTCAGAAAATGATTACCAAAACAACACCAAATTAATAAACGAAATCCACTAAGAAAGACTTGCAGTAACTTAAATCCAAAATGCAAATTTAAACGCATAAAAGCTACCAAACATTCAACGGTCTTCTAACAAACACAAATGCAGCTTCGGAACTACATGAAGAAATCATGGATCCAGGCGTTGGATGAGTGTTCGGCTGTTACACAGGATGAAGATTCACCTATGGCAAAACGATGCCTTGCGACGTCGCGGTTCGCATCCGCCTCGTCGTCCACAACAATTGGATTCACCTTCAAATAACCGGGATCTTCTGTTCGCGTTAAATCTATGATCGAAGGCGGAAGTGGACGCTTCACCAAGTATCTCTGTCCTTTGTGAGCATACATTCTCAGTGAAAATCTAGTCAAGGGTTCGAGTTTTTTGGACACTTATAGTTGTTAAATCACTCACTTACATAAATACGCAGATAAAGATTTTCTTTTTTATAGTTCAAAAGCATAATAATGGACAAATTTACCATATGCCATAAAGCCTGTTTTCTACATGCCTTCAAAGCAATTCAAAGAAACATCAACCACAAAAAATATGCCAAAAAATAAGTAGAGCTGGAATATGAGTTGCAAGGAATCATAAAACATGCCAAAAATTACATGCTTCATTTCGAACCAAAAAATCAGAACTATCATATCAGATTCGCAAATTTAGGAATAAATGCAGAATTTTACCCGTAAAATCCCTAAAATACAAACATTCGAACATTCACCCCGTAAACCCCTGAAAATAGTAAATCTCCGTAGAATAGCAAAGCCAACTCAAGCTCAAATGCAAAAAAAAATCGCCTATTAACAAGAAAGCAATATCTGATAAAAGAACTTAGATGAAGCTGAATGAATTTCCGAAAACCACCGAAAATCTGGTAAAAACACATTTATACGTATACCTCGTGTTGTGGTTTACCGTATGACCGCGCGGTGAATAGACGTCGTACTCGACTTCGGAGGCGTGAGTCCACTCCATGTCAACAAACCGACACTGCAAAACTGTTGGGAATTGGTGAATGAATACGGAAAATTAGGGTTCGAACAAATAATTTATATGACATGTAAGGGGGCATTTTGGTAAATGCGTAACTGGAATTGTGATTTCGTAGTTATCCTATTATTGGGCACTTAATACCAAATGGCTAATTTTGTTTTTCTTCTTATCCTGGCTGACCCAGGGGCAGATTTAGGGTGCCCAAATTTTTTTTTGATACTTTTGAATATATTTGAGCCCAAAAAAAATTAACATGCTTGAAAAAAAATATATGTTTGGACTAAATTTTAGTAATATTTCATTCAAATAATATATTTTGAACTTTAAAAAAAATTAAATATGTTAATTAAAAATATTATTTATCCCCAAATAAAATTTTGGACCTTCATAAAAAAAAATCCCCTTAAATAATTTTTTTGCCCCCTCATAATTTTTTTTAGATCCGCACTTTGCCGAAACGGAACAACGTAGGATAATGTTTTTTTGTCTCGCACCCTTATCACTAAGGACCTGTTTTGCGCAGCCTTCTTAAAATTATAATTGGCTTATAAGCACCTTTTTTTTCAAAAAATGAGTGTTTTGCGCA
>JAOWBN010237081.1:0-11610 GCA_028565015.1 Pinguicula moranensis
AATAATCAATCCCATATGTCTGGGTGTAGCCTTTTGCCACCAATCTTGCTTTATATCGTTCAATAGATCCATCAGCCCGTCGTTTCACTGCAAACACCCATCTACACCCAACTGACCGTTTTCCTGAAGGAAGGTAACATGATTCCCATGTATTATTCTTTTTCAGGGCATCCATTTCTAGTTCCATGGCCTGTCTCCACTCAGGTTGTTGTAGAGCCTCTTGAGTCGTGTGTGGTATTTTTTCTGAATACAAAGCCATAGAAAAAGCAGTACCAAAACTCCCTCTGACCATATTAGCTATAGGATATCGTGAAGACCGTGATAAGTGCTCAGGTTCATACCGTTTAGGTGGAATACCCCTAGTGCTTCTGGGTGGTAGTTCTCGCCTGGTTTGTACATCTTCGGGGTTTGTCCTGTCAGAATCAATACTCTCATTCATAGTATCAGGTACATGTAGTAAATCCTGTGTACTAACCTCATAGATATCAGTTCGGGGAGAGATACTGTGTGAAGGAGTGCCATGTTCTACGTCAACAGGGGGTAGCCCGGTGGTCTGCTCATCCGACTCTTGTGGGACATCCGTAGGCAAGTTTGTTTGTGGCGCAACAGACATGGGAGGCAGATCTATCAACCAACTCAATGGGTCATCCTTATGGGATTGTCCCCCTTGACCAGTGGGTTGTTGAAAATAATATTCAGTTTCAAGGAAATCACAATCCATAGAGATGAACAGGCGTCGAGACACAGGATCAAAGCACTTGTACCCCTTTTTAGTGGTCCCGTACCCAATGAATACACACTTAATGGCACACGGATCTAGCTTGGTTCGGTCAACTTTAGGAATGTGAACGAACACAGAACACCCAAACACTCGGGGTTGCAGGGTTAGTATGTCAGGGATGACGATAAGGGATTTGATGGTTTGAAGGGGGGTTTTAAGACCAAGAATTTTAGTAGGAAGTCGATTGACCAGGTAGACTGCAGTAGAAACAGCATCTGGCCAGTAGGAGTTCGGAACATGAGACTCGATCAGTATAGCCCGAGAAATTTCGAGAATAATCCTGTTTTTTCGCTCAGCAACTCCATTTTGTTGTGGAGTGTGAGCACAAGTAGTTTGATGAATAAGCCCATTTTGGCGGAAGAATTGGGTCATGGAGTGATTGACATATTCCCCTCCATTATCGGACCTAAGAATTTGAATTTGACATTTGAACTGAGTTTTGATCATGGCATGGAAATCAAAAAACTTTTGGGACACCTCAGATTTGTGTTTTAGGAAGTAAACCCAAGTAAGCCTAGTGCAGTCATCAATAAATAACACAAAGTAACGAAACCCACTAGAGCAAGAAGCAGGGGATGGGCCCCAAACATCAGAGTGTATTATTGAAAAAACACAAGGAGAACGAGTATTTGATATGGGATAAGAATGTTTATGGCTTTTAGCCAGAGCACATGTATCACAATGCGGAAAATGATTCTTCCTAAAGAACTGAGGAAATAAAAGCTTGAGATAACCCGTGGAGGGATGCCCAAGTCGTCGGTGCCACAACCAAGCTTGCCTGTTGGCTGTCCCGCGAGCCAGCATACAGGTTCCATGTTGAGCCACCTCATCAACGTAGTACAAGCCACCACGTTCACTGCCACGACCAATGATCTCCCCCGTCCTGATATCCTGCAACAAGCAGAAACTTGGATACATTAGGACACTACAATTCAGTTCTTTCGTCACATGACTGATAGATAATAACTTGCAAGATAAGGTCGGAACATATAAGCAATCAGGCAGAGTAATATTTGGTGATAATTTAATAACGCCAGCACCATGTACTGGAACCATGTCACCATTAGCAGTCTGAATTTTCGTCCGTTTGGGGACTGTTGTTGTGCAAAGATCTCGCAAGTCATTTGTCATGGTATCAGTGGCCCCACAATCAAATATCCATGGTTTAGATGACGACGGCCCCGAACTATGTGCACTGATAGCCACAGAATTAGAACTGTCAAAACCCCCGGACCGGATCGCTGGAATATTCGAAATTTCAGGTAAAATTTGAAATTTAGAAGATTCTAGGGGCGTTCGTGCAATTTCCAGAGAATTCTGGAGCATCCGTGTAATTTCCGAACCATTAGAGGACTTCCGTGTGGTTTCCATAGACTTAGGAACTGAAATTACAGCAGAATCAAAGTCGCTGGGTGTCTCTGTAAATTTCAGAGAATCTGGGGGCCGACTCGGCAGTTGCCGATAAGTGGAGGGCATCGATGCAAGTCTGGAAGGACTATTCTGCAGAATACCACAAGTAGAAGGATGTAAAGGCAAGGGTTTGTCCAAAAACACATTACCTCCTTCGTTCGAGCACAACCCGTCGGGAATCTCTCTGCTTGTTACGGCAATACCACCAAAACCTAGATCCGGGACGCTGCCACACGTGCTGGTGGCCGGTGAGCTACTCACGGTGCAGGCGGCGGTCCCCGGGGCATTCGGTTTTGTCCCTCTCTTCTTCACGTCGGGCCACCATTCGGGATAACCAATTCTTTTGAAACAACCCGCAAGAGTATGGCCGGTTTTCGTACAATCGGTGCACCAGAGAGTGCTCTTATCCACGCCGCTAGCATCTTTGGTGGGCGATTTCAGTTTCCCACGGTCAAATTTTCCGCGCGCCGCCAATCCGCTTCCAGTGTCCAATGATGAATCGCGATTTTTATTGGCAAAAATGCCGATCCTGGCCGCCTCACGACGAACAGTCGCGTAGGCCGTCTCGACTGAGGGCAACGGAGAAACTTTGAGTAACTCCCGGCGGACTGAATCAAACTCATCGTTGATTCCGGACAAGAATTGAAACAGACGGGTTTCTTGCCGTAATCAATTGAACGTAGCAATATCCGGAGCACTCGTCATCGGGTTAGGTTGTCGCCTTTCAATATCACGCCATATGCGCTGCAACGTACTAAATAATTGTTCTAACGTACCATCGCCCTGCTTTTGATTGCTAGCTCGGATGGAGAGATCGTAGATTTGGAGCGTATCGCTGCCACTGCTGTATGTGGTAGCGATACCGTTCCAGAGTTCGTGCGCCGTAGGGAATTCGGCGAAGTAAGGTTTGAGGTCCCGGTCCATATTGTGGAAAATCCACGAGCACACCGTTAAATCTGTTTGCTCCCATTGAGGAAACAGTGAATCTGTTGTTGAAGGAGGCGAGGGAACGCCGGTGATATGGCTGAGGCGTCCCCGGCCACCAATCGCCACCTTCATCAGTCTCGCCCATAAAGAGTAGTTGGATTCGGTTAATTTGAAATCAATCTCAATAGATTGCATATTTTCTGGTGGTTGAATTTGTTTGAGCAGGTTGGAAAACTGCGCAGAGAAGGTTTCAGATGCTGCCGGTGACTCTTCATGGCTGGTTGCGGAGGGCGTACCTCCAGTAGCCGCTGTGAGGGATTGGTTACCAGTATTTGTGGCATCCTGATTTTCAGCAGACATGATTTCGGTTTTGAGGGTAAGGAAATCCGGTAGATGATGAATACGGGATCGACTTGATCACCGCTCTGATACCAAGTTGGTTTGTATCGAAAGTTTAAGATTTCATTCGATAATCATTCTTTGTGTTCTGCGTACATGATTTATAGATTACAAGTTATGGACCTAGTGGGAATCATGGAAGGAGTTGGGATAGGCGTGATCCCTTAATTTTAGGGATCACAACCTTTTACAATTTATCCAAAACACTCCTTCCTATTTTATCCACTATTCTAACACTCCCCCTCAAGTTGAATTGGTGGATCTTCAATTCCTAACTTGCTCAGAATACTTGAGAACACATGTCTTGGGACTGCTTTGGTTAAGATATCAGCAGGCTGCTCTTCTGATCGCACAAACGGAAGACTGATAATACCTTCTTCAAGTTTTTCCTTTATAAAGTGTCGGTCTACCTCGACATGTTTAGTTCGGTCATGCTGGACTGGATTTTCAGAGATACTGATAGCAGCCTTGCTGTCACAACTTAATGGACATACCTCATTACCGAGTTGACCTAGTTCATGTAATAATTTTCTTAGCCATAACACTTCGGTCAGACCTCGTGCTATGCCTCTGAATTCTGCTTCGGCACTTGACAAAGCAACTACTTTCTGTTTCTTACTTTTCCATGTCACAAGATTCCCGCCAACCACCATGAAATATCCAGCTGTAGATCTTCTATCAACTGGATTTCCTGCCCAATCAGCATCTGTAAACCCTGCAAGGCTCATATGACCATGGTTTTTGAATTGAATACCCCTTCCTGGTGTACCTTTCAAATATCGTACTATTCGCAGTGCAGCTTCCATGTGATCTGCCTGTGGTTTATGCATGAACTGGCTGACAACACCGACTGCAAATGCTATATCTGGTCGAGTATGTGCCAGATAGATTAGTTTGCCTACCAGATGCTGGTATCGAGACTGGTCTGCTGGTTCTGCCCCTTCTTTGATCTGTAACTTTTGATTCACTATTGCAGGTGTATCAACTGGTTTGCAATCAAGGAGTCCCATCTCAGTCAGAAGATCGAGTATATACTTTCACTGTGAAATAAAGATTCCCTTTTTCGTTCTTTGAACCTATATTCCCAAGAAATATTTTAGCTCACCCAAGTATTTCATCTCGAACTCTCTAAACAAGTTTTTTCGAAGTTCCCCGATTTCTTCTGAGTCACTGCCAGTAATCACCATGTCAACAACATAAATAATCAAACAGGTGATTAATTTTCCTCTTCGCTTTATGAATAGTGTATGGTCAGAATTGCTCTGTTTGTATCTATACTTCTTCATTGCGAGAGTGAATCGTCCAAACCATGCTCGAGGAGACTGCTTTAATCCATATAATGCTTCTCGTAACCTGCACACATGATGTTTTGGAAAACCAGTCGTAAAACCTGGTGGTGGATCCATGTACACTTCTTCTTTCAGATCTCCATGAAGAAATACATTCTTCACATCAAATTGATGAAGGGGCCATTCTCGATTAGCAACAACAGAGAACAGTACTCGAATAGTATCTATCTTCGCAACAGGAGAGAAAGTCTCAGAATAATCAATCCCATATGTTTGGGTGTAGCCTTTTGCCACAATCTTGCTTTATATCTTTTAATAGATCCATCAGCCTTTCGCTTCACTGCAAACACCCATCTAGACCCAACTGACCATTTTTCTGAAGGAAGAGAACATGATTCCTATGTATTATTCTTTTTCAGAGCATCCATTTCGATTTCCATGGTCTGTCTCCACTCAGTTTGTGGTAGAGCATCTTGAGTCATTTGAGATATTTTTTTCTGAATATAAAGCCATAGAAAAGAAAGCACCAAATTCCCCCTGACCATGTTTGCTTCAGGATATCGTGAAGATAGTGATAAGTGCTCAGGTTCATACCATTTAGATGGAACACCCTTAGAGCTTCTGGGTGGTAGTTCCCTCCTTGTTTGTACATCTTCGAGTCATGCCCTGTCAGAATCAATACACTCATCTATAATATCAGGCACATGTAGTGAATCCTGTGTTATAACCTCTGAGATATCAGTCCGAGGAGAGAGGGTGTGTGAAGGAGTACCCTATTCTATGTCAACAATGGGTAGCCCAGTGGTCTGCTCATCCAACTCTTGTGGGACATCCTCAGGCAAGACTGTTTGCGGCGCAGCAGACATGGGAGGTAGGTCTATCAACCAACTCAATGGATCATCCTTATGGTGCTTCCCCCTTGACAAGTGGGTTGGTTAAAATAATATTCAGTTACAAGGAAATCACAACCCATAGAGATGAACAGTCGAGACACAGGATCAAAGCACTTGGACCCTTTTTTATTGGTCTCGTACCCAATGAACACACACTTAGTGGCACACTGATCTAATTTGGTTTGGTCAACTTTAGAAATGTGAACAAACACAGAACACCCAAACACCCAGGGTTGCAAGGTTAATATTTCAGGAATGGAGATAAGAGATTTGATGGTCTGAAGTGGGGTTTTAAGACCAAGAATTTTAGTAGGAAGCCGATTGACCAGGTAGACTGCAGTAGAAATAGCATCTGGCCAGAAAGATTTGGGAACATGAGACTCGAGCCGGATAGCCCGTGAAATTTTGAGAATAATCCTATTTTTTCGCTCAGCAACGCCATTTTGTTGCGGGGTATGAGCACAGGTAGTTTGATGAAGAAGCCCATTTTGCCGCAAAAATTTGGTCATGGAGTGGTAGACATACCCCCCCTTATCGGACCTAAGAATTTGATTTGACACTTGAATGAGTTTTGATCATGATCGTGGTATAGAACTCAAAAAACTTTTGGGACACCTCAGATTTGTGTTTTAGGAAGTAAACCCAATTAAGCCTAGTGCACTCATCAATAAATAACACAAAGTAACGAAACTCACTAGAGCATGAAGCAGGGGATGGGCCCCAAACATCAGAGTGGATTACTGAAAAAACACTAGGAAAACGAGTATTTGATATGAGATAAGAATGTTTATGGCTTTTGGCCATAGCACACGTATCACAATGCGAAAAGTTATTATTCCAAAAAAACTGTGGAAATAAAAGTTTGAGATAACCCATGGAGGGATACCCAAGTCGTCGGTGCCACAACCAATCTTGCCTGTTGGCTGTCCCACGAGCCAGCATACAGGTTCCATGTTGGGTTACCTCATCAACGTAGTACAGGACACCATGTTCACTTCCACGACCAATGATCTCCCTCATCCTGATATTCTGCAACAAGCAAAAAGTTGGATACATCAGAACACTACAATTCAGTTCTTTCGTCACATGACTAATAGATAATAACTTGCAAGATAATGTAGGAACATATAAGCAATCAGGCAGAGTAATATTCGATGATAATCGAATAACGCCGGCACCCTGTACTGGAGCCAGTTACCCATTAGTTGTTTGAATTTTAGTCCATTTGGGAACTGTGGGTGTGCAAATATCTCGCAAGTCATTTGTCATGGTATCAGTGGCCCCACAATCAAATATCCATGGTTTGGAGGACGACGGACCCAAATTATGTGCACTGATAGCCACGGAATCAGAACTGTCAAAATAATCGGACCAGACATCCTGAAATTTTGAAATGCCAGGCAAAATTTGAAAATCGGAAGACTACAGGGGCATTTTCATAATTTCCAGAGAATTTAGGGGCATCTGTGTAATTTTCAGAACATGAGGGGAATGCCATGTAGTTTCCAAAAACTGGAGGACTGAAATTGCAGGAGAATTGGAGGTGTTGGGTGTCGCTGCAAATTCAAAGGAGTATGGGGGCCGACTATGCAATTTTCGATAAGTGGAGGGCACCAGAGCAAATCGATATGGACTATTCTGCAAAAAACCACAAATAGGGGGATTTAAACGCAAGGGATGGACAAAGTTGATTTACCTCCTGCGTTCAAGCATGACCCGTCGGAAAACTCTCTCTGGCTTACTGTGATACCTCCAAAATCGAGCTCTGGAACGCTGTCACTCGTGTTGGTGGCCGGCGCACTACTCACAGCGCAGGCAGCAGTCCCCGGGGCATTCGGTTTCGTCCCTTGCTTCTTTACGCCGGGCCACCATTCGGGATAACCAATTCTTTTGAAACATCCGGCAAGAGTATGGTCGGTTTTCATACAATTGGTGCACCAGAGAGTACTCTTATCCACAGCGCTGGCATCTTTGATAATCGATTTCTGTTTTCCACGGTCGGATTTTCCGCACTTTGCCAATCTACTTCCGGTGTCCAATGATGAATCACGGGTTTTATTGGCAAATATGCCAATCCGGGCTGCCTCATGACAAACAGTCGCGTAGGCCGTCTCAACTGAGGGCAACGGAGAACTTTGAGCAATTCGCGACGGACAGAATCAAAGTCATCGTCGATTCCGGACAAGAACTGAAATAGACGAGTTTCTTGTTGTAACCGATTGAACGTAGGAATAATCAGGAGCACTCATCACCGGGTTAGGTCATCGCCTATCAATTTCACGCCATATGTGTTGCAACGTACTAAATAATTGTTCTAACATGCCACCACCCTGCTTTTGATTGCTAGCTCAGCGGAGAGATTGTAGATCTAGGGTGTATCGCTGCCACTACTATATGTGGTGGTGATACCGTTCCACAATTCCTACGCCGTAGGATATTTGGCGAAGTATGGTTTGAGATCACGGTTCATATTGTGGAAAATCCACGAGCATACTGTTAAATCTAGTTGCTCTGAGGAAAATTTGAATCTGTTTTTGAAGGTGGCGGGGGAACTTCGATGATATGGCTGAGGCGCCCCCCGACCACCAATCGCCACTTTCATCAGCCTTGCCCATAAAGAGTAGTTGGATTCAGTCAGTTTGAAATCGAGTTCAATAGATTGAATATTTTCTGGTGGTTGAAATTGTTTGATCAGGTTGGAAAACTGTGCAGAGATGGTTTCGGATACTGTCGGTGACTCTTCATGGCTGGTTGCGGAGGGTGTACCTCCAGTAGTCGTAGGGAGAGATCGGTTAGTACTATTGGAAGCATTTTGATTGTCAACAGTCATGGTTTCGGTTTTGAGGGTAAGAAGTTCTGGTAGATGATGAACAGGGATCGACTTGATCACCGCTCTAATACCAAGTTGGTTTGTATCGAAAGTTTAAGATTTCATTCGATAATCTTTTCTTTGTGTTCTGCGTACATGGATTTATAGATTACAGGTGGATCTAGTGGAGATCATGGAGGGAATTGGGATAAGGTGTGATCCTTAAATTTAGGGATCACAACCTTTTACAAGTTATCCAATAAACTTTTTTCTTATTTTATCCACTATTCTAACACAACAACCCTACTGGAATTGATGGACGAAGAAAAATTGCAAGTGATGCCAGACTAGGTGCAGCAGCAGTTGGTAATGTGAGAAGATGAATTAAAGTCCCACCCATCCACACCGCCTTCCTGCTGCACGGCGAAAGCCCTTAAAGAACTCCAATCGTTAAGATCGCATGTCAAGTTCTGTGCTTTTGAAGCAACAAGATGAACGCAGAAATCCACCACCACACTCATGGTACAGCTAAACAACCCCTCAAACAGCCCTGCAGTCAACTCCTCACAATCCATACCATTTGGTCCTCATTGCTAGTAGAGCAGCAATGATCAAAGAACAGAGCATGCAATGGAAAATCCACAGTAAACCTTGTACCCCATAAGCGAGAAAACTGAAAAGTATACGAAAACGGTGTGTGGGGCGCGTTTGAGCAGGTGGTGTTGGACGGGGTTTAGTAACTTGACGAGAGGCCAAATCCGCTTCTGGGTCCAACTGATGCCAATGAATGTATGGAAGATTTTTTGTGTTGGATGGAGGGAGTTGGGAAAACACAAGACTGAAATGGACATGGAAATGGGAGCACGAGGGAAGCGACGACAAGCAAGAGGAAAAGGTGCAATGGCCTGCGTGGTCGTCAAACTAAGTCATCACAGGGTGTGATAGTAATTTAATGACTTCAGATTGTGACAAGAAATATACTGCTGAAATATAGAAATTATTGTAACAAAAAGTGTTGAAACTCCATGTCCAACCAAATGACCCGTTCTTAGAAAAAGCAAAAGCTATTGGTCGTCAAGTGTCTCCGTCTCCAGTTAAAATTAGATAAGAAACATTTTGAAAGTATCAAAAAATAAATGTTGGCTTATTCTAAATTCAAAAGCTATTTCATAGAAACTACCAAAAAAAATAACACTTTGAAGTTTTGAAGTAACCAAATTTCGTGTTTAGAAATGTTTATAAACAATTACATGTATAGGAAAAAAAATTCAAAAGTTGGGGGCCCTTGTTGGACTATATGCAATAGTAGGCCCACAATGTACTATTATTGACCAGAGGAGACAATCCAAAATGGCTACAAGAGATCAGGCGGCTGCCACTCCAGACAATCAGGCGGTTGCTACTCCCCAAGTTGCTCCAAGAAATCAGGCCGAAAGTTGTCCAGAAAATCTGCAAAATAATACAAACCAAGATCTCATAATTCAGCTATAAATGCTCACTTGTATCGTGTAAAGAAATCAAGCAAGAAATCTTCTTCATCAATGGAAATGCTTATGTTCTCCTAAATTCCCAAACCTCCATGGATTTCCATGGAGGTTGTCATGGTATCAGAGCGTTCCACTAGGCTTCAAATGCCTTCCGGTCGATTCTCCGCTGCTTCCATTTTTCTCTTCCACTGCCAAGTCCATTTTGCCCCTGTCTTCATGCCTGCTCTTCCAGTTCACTGTGTTCTTCCTCCCCTTCAATTTCTGTAACCGTCTAAAGCCTTCTTCCCCCCTTTATGGCTGCGCCAGATACCAGTTATTTCTCTTCTTTTCTCTAGGGAATGAAAGGTTCAACAATAAATGTTGTAATCGGTGCTTTGCAGCTCCCCATCTCAACCTCAACACCAATTCAGCAACTTGGGCAAGATTTAACTTCAAAGCTATCAATCCACTTTTCCCCCTTGTTTTGTGGATGATAGCCACGGTTCCTTGTTTGTTAGCTCAGCAAAATCCGTTGATTGTGTTACCTGTGCCTATAAGATCTAGAGGTCAATCCACATTTCGTTCCTGTTTTTCGTCAAGCTCCCGCTCACTGTTTTTCTGTTTTTCCTTTTCTCTGTTTCAACATCTTCGAGATTATTGGAACCCCTCCTGCGAGTCTTCTCCGAGCCCATCTCCGGTGAGTCCTCTGCCTACACCAATGACCACTCTTGTCCATGCGCCCAAATCATCAACTCAGCTGCTGTTTATCGTCTGGATACGGGCATTCCTTAAACAATGCTTCCATCTCTTGGATCTATCTCACCGTGTGTCGGTGATATCTCTTCTTCTTCATCATCTGCTTTTCCTGCTGCTGTTGCTACCAATCCGCCTCTTGGTCGTTACCCGATCCACCTTCAATGTGCCTGCTTCCAGAACCACTGTCCAACATTTCATCTTTGCTATTGTTTGCGACGCCGCCAGGAGAAGTCTCTTCTTTTGGGATCACGGGAGCAAATATGTGGAATGGGTTTATGTTTGCCATGAAACTGAATTTTGTGTTGCTCTGTATGGATGAGGAGAAGAGTGGGAGTTGCCTAATAGAATTTCCATTGTAAACAGAACTTGGCAATCTCCATACATCCATAGTAGTTTACTAAATAATGAGATTTCGCACGATGAAGAGGAGAAACGGAGATGGCTTTCTTGCTGGAATGTTAGGGCAGATTTGGGAATTTTTCATCTACCGGGCCGATTCATATTGGTCCATCAAATTGGGCTGCAGGATCATTTAATTTGCTGGGAAATTGAACTTATCCAGTTTGATCGATTTTGTTTTATGGGTTGAATTTCTCTTTTGGGCCACTACAACATATCCCGGATTGGGTTACACTGTTTATTGGGCTTCGTTATGATTGAAACTATCCTCTTATTGTAATTGTTTAAATTTCAGTTATCCCTCGCTAGTCAGCTGAAGCGACAACGGTATGAGACATTTATTTTGTTTTTTGTTTTTTTTTTGTCCAAGCTTCACGTGCTCTTATAATCCCACGCTCAGCTTGCGAGGGATTGTTAACCATAGAGAAACCAGTCCAGTCACATGTGCATCTGTCCAAGACTTGTTCTTATACCAACTCCA
>JAOWBN010237092.1:0-12271 GCA_028565015.1 Pinguicula moranensis
GGGGTTGGGGGGTTATGCCAAAATTTCATTAATAGTAAATGAGTACAAATGGAATATTTACGAAAACAAAAAAAAAATCTATTTACACATCAAGTTGTTTTCCAAGAAGCAGAAACATTTGCACCTCAACAGAAATGTCCTAACCCTTCTTAGAGTTATTCCCACATACATTCCTCTCCATAGATTGTTGCTGATTCATGACTTGTTGGACGTCTTCATTGTCAATTTATCAATTCTAGTGTAGAATTTGGTACACAACTCGATACTAGGCAAGTCATCATCTTATCATCTTTGGGTGATCAATCCAACTCAATGTCTTGACTGTCACCTTACCAATCCCAAATTGTTGTTTTTGGATTGGTACATAAGTCCTTTGGTCATTTGATTTAATCCTTAAGGTTGAGAATGATGAGGAGTACCTCTTTCTGGGGTCCGGAGCATTTTTGCCTCTTGCAGGACTCTGGATGTTGATCTTCACTCAAAAAACTATAGGCATGTCAGTGGTTGCACCATCCAATCTGTTAGAGAGTAGAGAAATCGTGTAATTGTTCTTTTTGCTCTTATCTTTAGTCAGGTGCATCTCTAGATCATATGGAACATACTATGTATATTTATCTCCATGCCTACAAATTAGGATTTTTTTCTAGCTTTCCAAATTTGCCATATCATTGCTATCCAAATTGATTTCCATGCTTCAGTATTGGTTCTTGATGGTTTAGCTTTTAGATAAACCTGGATTGTTGGTACTTGCAGAGCAATGTGGGGATCCGGGATATGTTGGAGTAGCCATTCTTGGGTTTCCTGTGAAATAGACAAGGTTACTAAACATGTGCTAAATATATGATTGAGGAGCTGATTTTATGCCTGTTCAATGTAGATTATTCTGGTCTAAATAAGGGAGAGATCCCAAAGATGAATTCCTCGGATAGTTCTTCTTACCTAGTAAGTTATGCAGAGACTGATTGATTGGGGAAAGGTGAATGATTTGACACAAAGACTAAATAAAATAAAATGCATGACAGTCAAAGATATTGAAATATCTTCCTTGAACGCTTGAAGTTGAGCTAATTGTTTGTTTCAGGATTGGGGATGACCTCGGATGGTGTAAAAGGGGCATAATACTCAAAGCTCACGTTCTTGTGAAGGTTGAGGAGTGTGGCATCATATGTTGCGTAGCTTTGATCAAGCTAACATTCATAGGATGCCCCACGCCTTCTCACCCATTTCTTTCATCACCTCCGTGAGTATATTCTCAAACACCGAGCCTAGAAAACACTTCTCCAATGTCTTCTTACAAAGTACGACTTTGCGACCTCAATCTTATGTATTTGTTCTTGAAGTTGGTTTTCCAATTGGTCCTTTGCGCTCTAGCATTCTCAAATTGATTCTAGTAAGCCCTCTGTATTTCTTCAAGAGTTGGCTCGGCCACGACAACATGATCTCAATTTTTTGTCAGGGTTTCTTCTAGCTCTTCCATCCTCTTAGAGCCTTCCTGGTTTGCTAGCTTCAATGATTCCATAAGCATAATGTGAACTTGCATGCCGTTCATCAAAGTTGCCAACTGCCGCAAAAGATGAATTAGAAAAAAGAAAAGGGAGTGAGAAGTGCGCAAAGATTACTACATAGTAGCTTGGTGTAAAATTGGCCCAAGGCCAATATCACCTCCGACTGTTG
Source organism: Pinguicula moranensis (assembly GCA_028565015.1). Taxonomy (NCBI): domain Eukaryota; kingdom Viridiplantae; phylum Streptophyta; class Magnoliopsida; order Lamiales; family Lentibulariaceae; genus Pinguicula; species Pinguicula moranensis. Next base: position 1,675 of record JAOWBN010237092.1, read on the forward strand.
CACCATCATCATCCCAAAGTTCACTATGAGGATGTTCATGTTAACCAGTTTGATGGAAGTTTCAGTATAGCCCTCCAGATTCACCCACATGAGAGCCTTCGACCAGTGAACCCCACCCTATCGCAACGTACTCTTTGGAAACTCCTTTATATGTTGGAGGCAAACAGGTACTCAACATGTTCGACCCTTGAGGGAATGCACATTGTTAGATTCTTTCCTCACCTTCTCCTTTGCAACCCAATGATGCTTTGTAGAGATGGCTAAGGTTAGCCAGGCCATCAAGAGTGTCATCCTATAAGTCCGTCAGTGAAACCTAAGGGGGGGAAAAAGAGACATTTGCACAGGGAATTGCCTCATCAACCATTGTGGAGTTTGAGGAACCTCAGACAGATTGAGACGATGGAGACATGAACTACTCAATCTTTTGTTTCTGGACACTTTAAAAGTTCTCTCCTCAGCATGTTGTCAGCTATAATAAAAAGGCAAAAATGACTAAAAGACTCCAAAGCAAATCCTTGATGTTGTGCGTAAAAGCAGAGGCCTCGCTCACCCAAGGAGACAATGATAGATATTGGTGCTGGTAAGAGGCCTGCTAAGGCTTGGATTTCCTCATCCAGATACACCGTCCTCATAATTATATCTACAGCTACTGGAGGCAATATCTTTTGGAAGAAACGAGCTATCAACCTTGGGCGACATCACTGATTCGCACCATGAGTTTCCAAAGGACGAGGTGAAGGAAGGCAGATGACAAACAAAGACAAAATAGTTTTTCCAATCCCAATGAGGGGTTGTAATGTTCGACATTATCTTCATCCCCAACTAGGATGAAGATACACAACCTTATTATGTATGGGGGTGGAGTTAACGGTGGCCCAAAACAAAGTGACAAACTAGCCAAGACTAAGCTCTACGAAAAGGACCTGGAACAAGATAAGGAAACGAATGCGAAAAGGTGGGTATATGCATTCAAGGAAAGTTGGAAAATGTTTATGCCACAAGCCTAAAGGAAGGTGATAATGAAGGAATGGATGGGGAAGCGAATGATATACTCTCACAACAATAAGAATAAACTCGCCAGTATACGAGCTGATCATAGAACCAGCAAGCTTCACCAAAGTTGAATCTCTCACGGATTTGGGTTTCTATCAGGTCTAAACTAGGCTATCTTAAGTTACCTATTTATCTTTGTTGAACATCCAAGAAAAAAGCGTATAGCAGGCGAGGAAGCAGCTTCCAAGTAGATCAGGAGAGGTCGATGCTGATGGTTCCTCAGCTCATAGAATTGATCAGAGAACTGATATGTCGTCTATCGAAAGTTTAAGTCACAACCGTTAGATTAGTCGAGTATGTGTGGTTCGGATGTTTTTAGTTTACTAGTGGAAGCGTGAGTGCGTTTTCTTTCATATTCAATAGCGTTGCATAGGTAGCAGTAATTTTGTATTTAAACAGATGTTTTGACTTCAATGAAGTAAGACTTTTCCGCACAATTAGGGATTGCTACATTCTCAGCCGCAATATTATTGTTGATCTTCTTCCCCAGTAGGGACGTGCCAATTCAGCATAGTAATCTGACGTGTGCAACAGTGTATGTCCAGCGAGACATAACTCCACTCCAACTGTAATCGTTATAATCTTCACTTAAAGCAATTAAAGGTTTGATTTGTTGGTTGTAGTTATGCAAATGATTCAAACTACAGTGAGATATTGGACTCCAGGATTGGTTTATGGATTAGGAAAAGGCCTAAGGGATTCCTTTGGGTCAAATGGTAATGGACATGCCAATTCATTTTCATTGGGATCCGAGAAAGTGTTACTGAATCATGTCAACTAAGTGAGGGTTCAACCTTTTTAAAGGTGCATTACTCTTTCACATATTTACCCCCATGACCTTTAGTGTTGTTCTTGAGTGTTTGCTCCCCAGTTGCCTCCTTAAGAGAAAGTTACTAGGGGTACTCTCACTCCCTACCTCTTAATGTCTCCCTCAAGAGAGATGTCACACTCTTAACTCAACCATCTCGGCACACATTGACCTACCCCAAAGTAGAATAAGCAAAATTTCAATAAAAAACATGCGATATCATATATACAATGGAAATTAGCTAAGAACATGGACAAACTATAGCAAATACCACAAATATATGTATAGTAAAGCAAGTAAATGATTCATTCCCTTTAAAGGTTTTGACTCCACCGATCGGAAATATTCTTTCTTATTTCCTTAGGAAATTCACTAAATAGGAGAGAAAAGAGAAAAAAATCTCCCTCTCCAAAAGTTATATGTACTACTAGGTTAAAATGGGGTAAAATGGTAACTTTGCTGCCAAAACCCTAGATCTTGCTCTTAAAGAAGGTGCGAGGCAACCGCCTTGTAAGCAAAGGCGGGTACCTTGGAAAATTGCCGCCTCGAAGGCGGCACATTGAAATTGCAGCAGGCGCCATGTTCTTCAGGATTCTTTGAATGTTCGGAGGAGGAAAGTACCTGGATGAATGATACGGGGCCTCGTTCATATCTCCATAGTCAGGAGGGTTGAGGCAGACCGCACGTAAAGAACAAGCCCCGCTCGTCATGCGTTGAATACTCCTTCAAAGCCTCATAGAAGCGCCTTACAAATGGACATGGGTGCCTAAAGAGAGTTGGATATTTATTAAGACGAGTGCTTTGGGTGCGAGGTGGGTACCTCAGGGACTTGCTTCTTTAATTCAAGGTGTGAAGACGATGGCCTTCAGTGTGGGGACGAGTGTCTCTAGTGACTTGGCTTCCATCTTATTTGTCTGAGGCGGCTGCCTTTGAGTAAAGGCGGGTGCCTCCAAGTGAAAATCCTAAAATTGATCACTTTGCACTAGTTTCTTCTCCTTTTGTGTTATTTTACCTCAAGATTCCTAGAAATATGAAACAAAGGAGAAACAAACAACCAAAGCAACAACAATATGCTTGAAGCAAGTAAAAGCAAGCGGAAATTCCATGATGAGTTGGTGTACAATAGACTCATCAAATTTCCGCAAACCTAGCCTTTGTTTATCCTCAAACAAACACAAAATCCAAAAAATACTTAAAGTGAACATACAAGAGAAATCAAGCAGCAAGCACAAATCTCCACCCAACAATCTTTTCCTTTACACACCTTATCCATCTTTATGAGGGATTTATAAAATATACAGCAAATTAGGTCGAGAGGATTCACACATTTACATAGTCAAGGATAAAGCAAGTGCAATGATCACCAATCATATGTAGGCCCACTCTCATGCAATCCATCGTGTGTTCGGCAGGACCATTCAAACCATGAATCCCAATGCATTGACATAAAAAAATGTTCCATGACTAGAACACGAAGATACCCACTCATAGGGGTCTGTGTATAGGTGTTTTTCCTATTGTGGTGGATTCGGAAGAAGAAGTAATGCACACTCAAAGAAAAGTTTTTTTGGGGTGAAAGTTGTATAAGCAAGTATTGAATACAAGATAGGCACAAAAAGATTCGTTAGGGGAATCTAAACCCTATGATTTAAAGAGCAAATGTGGAGGGGTCTATCCCTAAATCTAAGCCTCAAGCTCAATAGGAGTTGTTCTTTTCAAACAAGGGTCCAAATCTTTTTCCTTTTGCACTCTTTTCTTTTTCATAGAGTTTTTCATTTTCTTTTTGCGTGCTTCTTTATTTTTTAAGGAGACTCAATAACCAAATTGGAACCACTTATAGATAAGTGCTAGCTTGAAGGCTTGTACAAAGCACAACGACTATAAAATCAAATACATACAGGGAATGGTATCAAGGAGGCTAAATCATACCCTAATTTTGCATGTAAGCTCTTCATCCCCATTCTCAAAACAATGTAATCTTGCGACTCCCAATCATATGCCTAGACCCCATAATATTTAATTGAAATGGAAAGGAAACTAACCCAGAGCAGCAGATTAATAATTCTAAGAATCAAATACAAGCAAGACACTTTATCTCTCCCCTCCCTCATTCTCACTAAAGATGAGTGAGAATGAGAAAAATAGGTACGCATAATTAATGGTTTAAGTTCTCAGCCATATGCATTGACTCTCATTCATACCAGAGGCCTATCGTGCATGAATCTGAATCATGAAAGTAGTCAAGCAGAGATACAAACATATAATCATTGACAAATACTCGACTAACTGCCCTAAATGTCATGCACTGAATCCAACCATTTAATTAGGTGTGCCACACAGATCATAAATATAACGGAAATGACAATACCATGTTACTAGCCAAGTGATAACGCTCTACTAAAATGAATACAAGCGTAAAAAAAAAAAAAAAAAAAAACTTTAACTAAAAAGTCTACGAAGCGATCTAAATGAGTTCAAAACATACAAAGATCAAACAAGTTCAAAGAACTCCCCATGTTCAAAAAACTCCCACCTAAACCTAACCAACACTGGATCTCCAGTGTTTAGAAAGCAGACGAAAGAGGAAACACTCAAGAAACAGGAATAAATCAAAAATAGTTCAAGGAAACAACCAAGTAAAATCAAGTTCATAATCAAACGTAAAGGAAATGCCCCTGTGGTGAGACAATCTCAAACATCTGGAGGAGGAGGAGAAGTGGGAGAATGGGGAGTGTCCGCTCCAGTGGAACGACTATGCCTTGGCCACTTGCTTGGTCTGTGCCATCGTGTCCTACAAAATGAAGGGTGGGAGTGAGGTGTTTGAAAAGAAAGGAACTGAAGCATAACACAATATACAAACGCGATCCAGAACCTATGCATTGGTAAGTCGAGAAATAAAGAGCAAAGTAAGAAAAGAAAAACAATGGAATAAAGAGCAAAGTAAGAAAAAAAAAACAATGCATAGGTTCCAGAATATTGCTTAGATGCAAAGGAGAGGCAAACAGGATCACACGGTTTGCCACTCAAGTGTAGGCAAGGAAGTAAATATAAGTATTAGCACAAAGAAAATCCGCCCATCAATAGGTAAGATCTAAGTGAGCATGAACTAAAATAAAAGCCCTCATATTAAGGTTTTGGGAGAATTTACCTTGATTTGGCCATGAAATCTGAATGAAATTTGGTTAAAGTGTGTTACCTTGATGGATACGGGATGGCAGACTATTCCTTTGAGGTATTGTGGTGGGCAATTCACCACCGGTGAGAAATGTAGGAGTTTACAACAACTGTTTGAAAAAGATTTTTTTTTTGATAGATAATCAGCAGATCAGCGCCACACGTTGGTTTAGCGGGAAACCGACGGCTGACAACCCGCTAACTGTGGGCCCCTATCTAGGTATCCTTCAGACCCACTGGGCCCTCCGACTAATCCCGAGATGACAAGGCCAGATTAATCCCAACGCAGAAGCCCCACTGGCCCCTCTGACACTAGACAAACCAGGTGGCACAGTGGGCAGAAAATCAATCCACAGTATTTTCACTGGGAATCGATCCCGCTACCTCTTGACAAGCCAGGAGGTAGCGGACCGCCGGCCTCGTGATGTTAGAATGAAAAGAGAAAGCAGGAGCCCCCGATACCTACCCTTGTTTATTATTTTATTTCATTTTTTTTTTCAAAAACATTGAACGGAGGCGACTGCTTTGTTAAGTGAAGGCGTCTCCTTGAGGTGGACTAGAAATGTAGATAAAGTTGAGACGATCGCATCATAAACAAAGGTGTTTGCCCACAGAAACTCCGAACAAGTTTTGGCCTCATAGAGGCAAGCGCTTCGAAATTGAAGACGCCCGTCTTCAAAACTTTGCATATTTTTCGGAAAAAATGTGGAACAATGAAAACGGGGCCCCTGAAGAGGAGGCGACCTGTTTAGCTTGATTCACATGGTAACTTCTGGTAACTTCATGGAGGTGATACCAGAGTGGTCTCTTCCCTTACTTCAGGTAGACCTTAAACAAAATGGAAGGATCCTATCTATCTTCGCTAATCCGTCGGGGTAAAAAATTTGGAAGGAAAGACCTTGTCCTTTTCCTTTGCTGAGTGGGCCCATCAGAATGCTTTCCAAATCCGGGACCAATGGTTTGTCCGTGGTCTCCCCTTTGTTTATACTAAGATTCTGTTTTGCATAGGCCTTTTTCAACTTCTTCTATTACTTCTTTTACTACTTCTTCTTATTTTTAGAAGAGGTGGTGTTTTGCGCAAGTACTTAAAAGATAAATATTAAAATCTATTTTAATTATATATTACAAAATTAATAGTAAATTACCAAAATAACCTTCACAAAATAGTTCATGAGGGTAATATTGTCTTGTAAGAATGAGAAAAAAAATATGTCAGGAGGTGCTTATTTTTTAGAAGGTTTTCCTTCATAAAATCAGAACAAGTAGTAGAAGGTTGGCTGCGCAAAACACTGTTTAAGAAGGCTACGCAAAATAGGCCCTAAGTTTCTTGAGGAATTGGGAGTAGGATGGCATGCTTCTAAAGATACCTAGAAGAGAAAAATCAAGGTTTACTGTCGGAGGCATATCATGGTCGGCCACCCTTTGCTGCTCGAATTCTTCCTTGGTTCATCTTGCCTCCTTAGCCTCCTCTTTCCCGGAGATCTCCTCCTCTTGTTTGTGCTAAAAATTTTCCTCTTCACTCTTTGTTGCTTTTTCATAAGTTTCATTATTGTTTTCAAAAATCTAGGTTTAGGTAGAATTTTAGTTTGTAAGATATAGTTTTATCTTGTTTTAGGACTTTATTTAATCTAGGAACTAGAATCCTAGTCTTAGAATATTTCTTTGCCTTCGAAATTTGTAAAAGGATCCATGATTTTATTTATGAATTAGAGAGGAAATGTTTTGTTCTTCAATCCTTATTATAAAGAAAACTAGGTTGGACGCATTTTAGGATTCATGTAAATGTTGAATTTATGTTTTTTTGTATTGGTCATAGAGTAGATCATCAGGTAAGCATTCATTTAAGCCTTTGTTTACAATCATTTCTAAAGTAGTAGTTGGGTAGGGGTTGATTTTCCATGTTTTATTGGGTTTCTACAACATAAAATGTTTCTTCCGTCTTCATTCTTTCCATCGAGTTATTCTGAACTTTATCAATTTTATTTCGGTCGGTATTATTTTTTGGTGTTTTCATGTTTTTCGTTGTTGTAAGAATGGATTCAAAACTCAATTTTATATTCCGCTGATGAAAATTCACATAATTTTATATCAGAGCCACATTGGAATTATTTTTGTCGGAAAAATTTTGAGATTCATGTTCTATATTGAGAATCCCAATTGTTTTCTGATTTTTCAGATATGTTCGAAAAATCCCACTCCCCCCTTTTTAGTCCAAAAACTTGTCAGGAGTCTATCGTTGGGATTAATTTGTAAAGACTTACGAGCCTTATTTTTCGATTCCGTTTTAAGTTGTTTAGTTCTTGTATGGTTCTGCTCAACAAATGAGTCAAAAGAAGTTTTGCAGCTACCATGCTCGTGACAGGCTATCTAGGACTAGTATTTAAGTGAGACCATTCTCCACCAGATATCTTGGCCTTCACGTGGAATAACGAGTACTGTCTAGGAAGCCAGTATTTAAGTGAGACCATTGTGACTCTATTTGCTACGTGAGTGCTTACTGAATCGGTTCAGGCTTCTTAAAGCTTAGACTATTTTTTTTAGTTAAGAATTAGTTTAGCTTAAATTTTTTTGGAATTTAAAGGTGAAGGTTAAGGATCCCTAACAATCATATAAAAATGGAACATCAGTAGAATTTGGAAAAGACCCTACTTAAACCCAAATTTTGAGTAGTTGTGATTACATTAGAGTTGGAGGTCGCGGTGGAGTTACGTCTTCTTTTAGTCTTTCTTTCTTTTGATATAATAAATATAGAGATAGGTATGGTTTAGTCGAATAATTTGTACGTAGCGTTTTACTTTTAACTTTCCTAAAAGTCGTAACTTTGAATATTATGCGCAAATATGCTTAAATCCCACATTTAGTAGACTCAGTGTAAAGTACATACTATTGATATTAAAAATAGTTTTTTTTTTAATCAAAAATTAAGTCAACTTTTTTCGACTTTAGGGATTCGAAAAGTCTCTATATCTAGTAATATATGGTCTAATCATTGGCAAAAATATGCTTATATAGGGGTAACTTGCATTGGATAGATAGTTAATAGAAAATATAGAAAAGAATATGAGCTTATAGGATGTTAGATAAAATACATAATGCAAATAATATAACCTCAATGATAATAAGTATACCAGAAAAATAATAACTTACAACAATAAATATATGGTATTTCTTTTGATAATGCATATCCTAGTGATGCATGTATATCTAAATTAAAAGAATTGCGTGATTCCTCGTTTGGTGGTCGTTTATTTGATATTAGATGTATTTGTTATATTATTAATTTGTGTGTTTAAGATGCTTTAAGATGTATTGATTTAAGCGTCAATCCAACTAAAATGGCTATAAATTTTTTAACAAATAGACTAAAAGTAATGAAACATTGGTTTTGATCTTGTCATGAAAATGGTATTATGCCCATTCAATTTAGCGTACATGTAACAATTCGTTGGAACTCAACTTACAATATGCTTAATCAAACATTTTTTTTTATAAAGAATTAATGTGTAGATTTTTTTAATACATTCCACAATAACATATGTTTATATCCGGTAAATTAGAAAAATATTGAAAAACTTTTAGTATTGTTAAAATATTTTAATGATTATATCAAAGAATTATCTTATGTGTATAAGCTCACTTCGCATCTTATGTTCCAATTTGTGTTGATATAGGAGAAATGATACATAAGTATGAAAAGCAAACTACCTTACGAACTGCCTTAGAAGCTATTAGAGGAAAATGGTGTAAATATCTTTTAGATATACCACTACTTAACCTAATTGCAGCCATCTTAAACCCAAATATTAAATTAGAAGGTTTAATAATATATTTAGAAGATTATTATGATAGATTTAAAGACGCGTATGATGAACCAATTAAAGATTATAAGAATATAATTACAAGTGTAACTAATTCATTAATTGAGTTATATCTAGAATATATAGTACGCCTACGTATTACGACTCCACCTTCTTTGGTATCCATTTCTGGAGGAAGTATTTCTAGTGGAATCCCAAGGTACCGACTATCCGGTACACATGCCAAACCTTTGTCAAGTTCCACACTTGTAGAACTTGACCATTATTTATCCTTTGACATTGCACAGATAGGTGTAGAAGAGGATGAGAATATGTTTGATATTATTGACAGGTGAAGGAGCAGATCACGAGATTTCCAATATTATCGGCCATGACAAAAGAGCTTTTAGCATGTCCAGTTTTAACCGTTGTCGTAGACAAGCATTTAGCCAGGAAGTGTACCTGTTAAACGACCACCGTTCAAACTTAAGCCCTTTAAACTTGGAATATCAAACGTGCTTGTAGGATTGGATAGTAAGGGAGCCTAGAGATCAAGAATATCCTTCCGTTGAAGATGATCCATTTGAACTAAATGAAGATATTGGATAAGCAAGCACATTAACCCCAACCAATCTCGAGTGATCAAGATAATTAAGGTAAGAAATTGGAGAACAATATGGACTTTGATTCATTTTTGTATACGTACATAAATGATAAATAGACAATTTGATTATAAATGTTATTTATTTATAGTTAAATTCAAGTTATTCCCTCTTTTTTAATTATATCAAAAATAAAAATTTATTTAGATTATAAATATAAATATTTTTATAATATGTTTAGAACTCTATATAAGTTTATTATTTATTATATTTTATATTTGTAATTTATAATTTTTATTCTAATTTTATATAATTATCTATTTTAGATTAAATATTAATAATATACAAAAAATAAAAATTACAAATGTAAGTAAATTGCAACTTATAATAATATATTTTAACTTTTATAGAATTAAATTAAAAATATATAATAAGTAAATTTTAAAAGACAAATTAGAGTAATAATAAAAATTTAAAAAAGACTAAAAAAAGTAGGTTACACCGAAGGCTACAACCGTATTACCAACCGTGCCGAAGCCATTATGAAATTGCTTGAAATCATGAGACCGTAAATGATCAACCAAAATTGGAGGAAACCATCAATCGGGAAAGCCAGCATCTGGCGGTTTAGGTTCTGGTTATCGGCAACCCAAAAAAATCGATGGTTCTACGACATACAATCGAACCACCCATCTCTTGTATATCTTCCACCAACAACCGTTGCATGTATAGAATTTCCACTATACAAGTGATAGTGAATGTACCAAAACGTTTTGTTTCAACTCCTTGCATGTTTCTTCAATCGCATGCAATCTCTTCCATGTTATTCCACTGCATGCAACCCCATGCATGTTAGCCATTTAAGTATCCAATACCTAAAGTTTATCCCCTATTCTTTATCTTGATGCAATTAGATTCATCCACAATTGATGTTAATGTGTGTGATCCTATAGATTCTTAATAACCCGACAATGAACCTTTAATTAATATACTCAAATTATGCTTAATAAATTAAACTCTTTATTAATCACCAATTCATATTTATAGATCATGAGTGACACCAAGCAATATATTATGACCACTCGACATTGCAAATGGAGCTGGAAGAGTCATCACTGACAATTCTTCTAGCTTTGTGCTAATAATGGACTAAAGCAAAATGG
>JAOWBN010237103.1:0-12270 GCA_028565015.1 Pinguicula moranensis
ATTCCATGTAGCTGGACTTTTCGTAGCTCCTGATTCTCGGTCTTCTGTAAAGGTAGCGAAGTCACTAACTAGAGTAGGTGCAACTATCATAGAAGGTAGGGGCCCGGCAAGCGTAGTCGATAGGCAAGAGCTCGCCTTTAAATGAAATGAATAGGATTATGCCCTGGGGGAGGAATTTGAACTCTCGGCTGATTCAGCAGGAGCCATTCTTTCAACTCAAGCCCTTCTTGGTCACATCTTCTTTCTCTTTCCTGTAAAGCTATGAAAAGCCCCGGAAAGCATAGTCAGAAGGGAAAGCGAACCGGTCCTCACCCTAGACAAAATGTGAACTTACAAGAGGGGAAGAGTCGATTTGAACAAGAAGAGCTTATTACATTCCGAACAAGCACTAGAAAGGTGACTCTGGGTGGGCTACTCTTTTACACCTCCTGCCCTACTTCTTTATTCTTTATCGCGTTGGGCCGGGCAACTAGTTGTATAGTTGTGTTGTAAGGATATAGTACCAAACCAAAAGAGTTTCGTGTGGGAAGTTTTCTCTCTTCCTTCAGGAAGGTCAGATGAGATCCTCTTTTTGAATATTCAGTAATCTTCTTTCAAAGCCCACTCGATCTTGCTTTCTCCTAATAGATGCAAGTAGGAATGGAAGGCGATGAGCTTGTTTAAGGCCTATAAATGAAATTTTATGAGTTTACAAAAAAACAAAAAAATAGAAAATACACCCCATACTACTGCTCCTCAGCCTGAAGGATGTAAGGTGATTAAATTGAAAGTGAATCCAGCTGAATCTGATTGGCTTCTCAACTGTGCAATTGGCACTCCCAAACGTGGTATGGAGATAGCAACGATCACAGAACTGCTCAGCTCCAAAGGTTTCACCGGCTGTAAAGTAATACGGATGGAAGGGGCTTGCTTTAGCCCTTAAAATAGGAGAGGGAGGGGTGCTTCTGCTTGACAGAGATGGACAAGAGGACGACGCATTGCCTGCTGCACCAGTGTCAGGGCTTGCTTGGTTCTGTTCTACTTCGCCTGCGCTCGTAATCAAAAGATTGATACAGCAGAACAATGATGTTAAGACAGGCGGGGCGAGCTGGGATCGGATCCGAGAGATAGAGAAGGAGTTCGTTTGATTGGGAGAGATCAGCCTTTGATTTGAAGAGGGACAAGTAGAATGCTTAGGAGGCTTCGGATGCAGCATTGGAAAGCGCCCTGGAAGGAGAGAACGAAAAGGGTTTTTGGACCTTGATAGCAAAAGTTGAGATGGTCCTCGAGAGACAAATGGATTGCATTGGACCGGATCCAGCTGGTGGAGGATACCTGGGGTGATAAGCTTGGTTCGAGGAACCGAAGGTGTTGTTCGTACCTCCATTCGTTGATGCCGGAAGGTGGGTTCGGGCATCCATATTTTTTATTGACGATCGAGTGACTGGAGTGGTGAGGGGCTGCGGGGAACCATGGCCAGGTAGAAAGAAGACGAGAATCCAGAGGTAGGGAGAAAGAGATTGAGTGGTTGGTGGGACCGATTCAATACAAAGACACCGGAACGAGGGAACTAGTTGGTGCCTTTTCGCCTTCTATAGCAGTTCCTTGCATTTGATCTGAAGACCTGAAGACATGCGGGATTGATTGACTGAATGAGATGGTATCCACTTCTCCAGTTGGTGTTCTTGGCGAAGGGAAAGTACGAATGGGATCATAGGTTGCTCATTAGCTCCTAGGTTCGGAGGGTAAGAGTGTAGTTTACTACACGAATTGAAATAGAAGGGCTTGCTAGCAAGCAAGAGATGGCATGAATAAGCTGTTTTCAGGTCTAGAAGCAAGAACTCTTGAGTAAGTCGATTACCTTCTCCCTTTCCTTAAAGCATCTTTTTCGATAACTTGAACGGAGTGTCAATTTCCTAAGCATATAAATCTGACCCTTTTTTTAGTCTCCTTCCTAAATATGGTTGTAGAAGCCCCGGGACCAACTGACTTAACCCTTTCTTCCGAACTTACTTACTAAAAAGAAAACCTTCTGCTTGATTGGCCGGATAGTGAAATGGAATAAGCTAGCCTGTCTTCGACTGCTGGTTCAATGACAGATTAGGATGGGGGGTTCTCCCTTCGATCCGATCCTTTCTGTGACCCATGGTCTGGAAATGAACTTATTGTCTCTTCGTCTCTTGCCTTTGAATCGGATATTCCGATTCAAGCTGATTCTCTTTCCGTCCCTCGTCATCGAGAGGAAGAGTCGCTATCTATCTATCCATATACGTATCAACAAATGTGGTTCCAGGGATCGGTCGATTGCCCCTCACCAGCAGCTAGAGGAGGAGAAAGGAATGATGTCCCGGCCTGGGCTGGGCACCTATCAGCCAACTATTCCCTCTCTTCCGCTCAGAGACCTTGAAGTGGAGCGTGGATTCGACAGGGAAGGGCGATGAGAGGAACAGAAGGAAAGTTCCCTGTTGGATCGACTAGATGGGTCGACCCCAGAGAAGGGTTGATAGGAGAAGTCCTCCCCTAAGTTTGGTTTGTGGGTGGTAGTCTTACTGGATTGGTACCTCATTGAGCTGCGGTAAGTTAAGGTTTGCCTCTCCACGGTTTGCCCTGTAGTTATGGCCCCAAAAGCGCTGCTAGCTAGTCAAAGTGAATTAGGGCGCTTCTGAGCTAAATCAATCCCGCACAGGTGATTACCCGGAATTTACACTCAATGGAGAAGAAAAAATCCGCTTTGAAAGCGATTCCAGAGACCATACGACCGGGTGGCGGGCGGAAGCAGCAGAAGATTTGCTTGTTCAGAGATGCGTCAAAGTATACCTATGAAAGTTGATTGCAAGGGTCAGGCACCAATGCATTACTAAAGAATAACCAACCGGAATAACTTTTAAGGGAGCGTGGAAAGAAGGATTGGTCCTACTATCTATGGGTATGAACGAGATGTAAGCCCCAATGGACTAAACTTTCTCCCAACGGCACTGAGAAAGAAAAGACTTCCCTGCTACTAGGCTAGCTGATTATCTAGTCTGGATCTTTATAAGGTATATTAGATCGGCTGGACCGCCATCGAAAGCAGAAGGATTCCAATTTGATGACGGGGAACTTTCCTAAGCGTAATAACTTACTTGCTAGATCCTATCCCAAAACAAGCGGAGGGAACCACAGATCCTGTTGAGGCAGAGGAAGAGGAATAGATCTCCGGCGAGCTTCGAAAGGAAAGCTGGTAGCTGCCCATGGCAGTCTTGTTTGCGGGTGTACGATCTAATCCTAATCCTATACCCGCAGGAGGTTCGGGAGGGCTTGGTTCCCTGGGATTGGCTATTCCTGGAAAAACTTAAGTCAATCCTCGGAGTTGCAAGCAGCATAATTCTGTTCCGAGGCTGCGTTTCATTCCAGCAACAGTAGTATATGGTTCAAAACGCCTTGTTCCATCCGGTGCGAATCCCCTCCATCACTAGTATAGTAGAGGTTTTATTTGTATTTAAAAATGAAAAAATGTACGAACACAAATAATGAGCAGACCAGCCCACTTTTATATGTGGGTTCATTTCATAATGTATTTTTGAATAAAGAAGCGCGCTCCTGTTAGTGTAACGTAGGTGTCTTTCTCGGTTGATGGATGGGATGAATGCCTATATCGCTTTGTAATGTTATTGCCATGTTGATGCTATATTAAACTAAAAAAGTTGCTCAAGACTGAGTCCCATTCTCTATAATTGTCTTTCTCTTACTGTGTAAACGAACTTCAAGTCCTAATTGTACTCGACAGGAAGCGTCACAGCCTAGGTTTGGGCCGCCTCCGATGTCAATCTGCAGTAATAGTTTTCGGAAGCAGCCTATCTAGTTTTCCGAGGTAGGTTCTATTCACCTAGAGCGATTTGCCTGCTTCTTTCGTGGTCACCCTGTTATGTATGTGCAAGCAGAACTACTGCCCTAAAGAACTTTGGCCTATGGGGAAGGGTTAACTCATTTTGTATATAAGCAGTCAAACAAGATCGGATGGAATCTAGCCGGACAAGCAGGCAATGGAGATAAATCCCTCGATCTATTCTATGGTGAGTAAAGCGCGTCTTGCGAGTCAAGAGAGGGATCGGGAGGCTTTCAAGCTAACGAGGCGGGTTGGTTTCAGGTCTATGTTATGGCGAATAGAAGCGCAGATTCTCAGGTGTCCGCTTGACTCAGTCATAAGTCTAGCCGACCAACTGGTACGCACTCGAAGCCTATTAGAGCTAGAGCTATTTTAAAAGGTATGGTATTTTACGCATTGCACACCTTTTTTCATCAAAACTGTGCACAAACTGGGCATGGTGATGGGAGCAAGGTTCAAGGTATAAAAGGATAGCCCTTCCATTTCTTTGATGCACCATATGCTAATTTGGTTGGAAGCATTGATGTCAATCTTCCTACTTTGCTGGACACAACTTTTTCACGGAGTCTGCTTCCACAGTTGCTTGAGCGACAACCTAAGGCCCCAACCGCTTCTCGACTCGACTTTCTTTGATGCCAAAGACCGATGACTAGTTAACCGACTCCTGGTCGACATGAGGTATACTTCTTCTGGTAAAGTGGACGAGAAGAACGAGTATCTGTCCAACTACTTTAACCAGGAGGGGGATGATAGATGACAGGCTAATAGGAAGCTTGCTACGATCTAGTCCGGATGGACCTGGAAAGCGCGATGGATATGATCTACTTGTTATCAGCCAATGCATCCTTTTTTCTACCCGAGGTTTACAATCAATACCGATGTCGATAATCTGACCTTGAGCACAGACAACTATCCGTTATTTGCTTGCACCCATGTTAACTCACTGAATAGCCTTCGTACTTGGTCCCTCTCGTTACAAGTCTTCTACTCTGGTAGAACTCCGTAACAACTCTGCTTTCGCTTCCTCTACCTCTCAACAGGTCAGTCAATATCAGTAGTGTAAGAAGCAGAGTAGTCCCCTGGTCATCAGTTAGTAGTTGAATAATCCCAGTAGTGGTCCTCTTGCCTAGCGGAGTCAGCCCTTAATGGACAATGAAAGGCAGGAGAAAGAGCAGCCCCAGATAACTACATCTCGCTTTTGAGCTCATCCCTGTGATTAACCTACTAGTCCCAAGTAATTGATCCGGGAATTGACTGAGGAAAAGGCCTATAGAGGAGGAGCTGCTCCCTATAGAGATTGAGTGACCATCCCGCCCTTAAGAATTGCTGTAGCAGTTGATTTAGCATTGGAAGATCTGGCAGCAACGAAGAAAGCTACTCTATTGGCTGACGGCTCAGACTGTACTAATTCTTCCGTTTTCTCGCTAAGCCAGATCGGGGAGTAAAGGATGTAGTTTACTTTGTTGTTGACATGAAGTCTTGAGATTCCGAATGAGACGAAATAGCAGACTTGACGCCTTCTCGTGACCAATTGGGATTCCCCACTTCAGTCCTAGAGCATCCCTTTAATATGGAGTTAGGGAAGGCGGATAGAAGAAGAAATCCATTAAGCCAGGGCAATTGAATAGCACCTTTCTTTTCTGTCTTTTTCTTTCCGCTTTCAATAGGAATGCTTTCCAATTCCAAACAACTGGTTGTGACAGTGAATCAATAGTACAGATATTCCTGCTAAAGACTAGTCGGATTGATGGACAAAAGAAAGACTTGAATTTCGATTATGCTATCTCTAGTGAAAGTTTTATAGTGAAGGGCAATTGAATAGCGCCTTTTTATTAGTAGCATTTCCCGGAGCCGCTTGTCTCGAAGCAGCTTTTCCATAAGTAGAGTAAGAACCTGACGAGGATAAGGTTCCCGTAGAAGAGGATGCATACGTAACAACCATAGATGCCATAGAAGGGAACTGCAATTGTCATTTGCTGTGAAATAAATGTTCAAAGGAGTTTTGCAGGGAATGCTGAGCACTTATCTAAGTCTTTAGAGAGACGTTCTGACCGACCACAAGCGGTAAGAGTCCAGTCCTTGAAGACCAAACTCTAAATGTCATCAAAGAGAGCCATGGACGGAGAGATGAAAGTCAGGCCTTTCTAATCCATATGTCCTTTTTCACAGCGATTGTTTATTTCTTTATCGAGGTGGAAAGAAATGAAAAGCTAATCAACCATTACACCACTTCTCCTTTCCTTCCTTTTGCCTGGAACTCCTGAATTCACTCTAACACTAGAGGAAGCGCCTAAAAGATTTTCTTGGTTGCTTTGCTTTAAAAAAAGTAGCATTCGTAGTAGCAGGGGAAGGAGAAGTTACTGGTCTTTCTTTAGCAGGGCGCTCAAGTGAGCAACTCGTAGAGGAATTCGATTCGCCAATCCAATAGAAAACTCAGATGTCGACTTTCTGTATAAAACCCTTATCCTATCAAAAAGAAAATGCTCAAGAGACCTCTTTTCCAGTATTTAGGCAAGCGGTTCGAGTCAAGTGCCTTTTATGCGTTGGCAAGAGTAAGAAATAAGAAGTAAACGACTTTCCAGAAGAGAGAAAGTGACTTTGACCAAATAGAGTAAAGTATCCTTCCGTATAGGGAGCTCTCGCACTAGTTAGTTGTTCTGTAAGTGGCTTTCTTTGGATTAGCCTGAGAGGGCATATGTACGAATGCTTATACAGGGCAACTATAGGGATTATAGAGAATGAGAGGGGCTCACTTGACCAGAGTGCCGAGCCTTTTGATTAGCCGCATTTATGACTTCTCAAAGTTTGGCCTGGCCCTGCCACCTCTACTTCTACTACGATCAGTTTCGAGCCTGGGAAAATCTCGATTTTATACGCTAGAAAAAGTTGTAAAATTCCATTAGAACGATTATGATTCTATCATCGGGACAGGAATGGAGTGACCGAGGGGAAGAAGTTTCTACTATTACTATGACTGGCAAGCAAAGAGGGAAGACTAGAAAAGAGACAACAAACAGCCGCTTTAGCGGGGGAATATGAGATAGCGACTTTACTTATTGACCTTCATGAGGATGGGTGACTGCATCTCATGTTTCATTTCTGATTGAGAACATTATGAACCCGAAGCCCTCACGATATGACAGAAAGATGGCAATTGAATAGCACCTCACTGACGTTAACGGATTTTCTACTATTCGCTCTGATTTAGCCCGATCCTCTCTCCACGTAGCCCCAAGTACAACCATTATAGCCTTTTTGGTTTAGTTGAAAAGAATCTCAGAACTTTAGTTCTTTCGAACCTTTGTCTGACTATTTCACCCTGAGAAGATAAAGAGTAGGAAAGAAGGTTATTTATTACTATTAGTCCGAGAGCATTGGTGCAAGCCCCATAGAGACAATACATCAAGATCTGTCTCTGGAGCGCCGGATGGCGCCTAATCTTATGCTGTTGAAGAATCTACCTAAAAGGGATCTACTCAAATGAAAGTCATTATTTGACTAAGTAAGTGGTGGAGCGAATCCAGCCTCCTTACCACCTTCTTTCATCGAAGGATGTTTTCCTTTCGGGCTGAGGCCCCCACAGGAGACCGATGATGAAGCTCTACATCAATTCCCGCATCACCCAATTTAGTGTTATCATCGGCAACAGCCAAGCCTATTTTGTTGAAGGGCAGGGCAAAGCTCTTAAATACTCGAAATTGTCTCCTTCTAATCGAGGCAAGGAAGATTTATCTGAAAGGAAGCTTTTTTCAGGCTCTTGGCAGTTTAGATTCTTATACGTGATTGCCTTTTAACCCTTGGTTTAGGAAACCTCGGGTCCATCATAAAAGACTGATCTCCTTCCGGTCCACGAATCCAACCCGGCAACGGATTGTCAGATGGAGCCAAAACTTTTGGCCCCATCCCTGGATCCCACGAACCCACATAATCATAGAATTGCCATAAGAGGCCATATCGAAACTTATCAGAATCGAAATTGGACCTCCGCCAGCTCCTCGAGATCACAGGCGCTCGAAAGAATTCCGCGAAAGGTGGATCACTAGAGAGAGCTACGTGACAATACCAGTACAAATACTTTATCCATGAGGCAACCCAGCCTCTATAGAGAGTATATTCCCAGTTATCAACTTCACCCTCAGATACAGCCAACTCCTTAGGACAAAGAATCAAGTCTTTCGGCCTGAACTCATCCCGGATCTACGGAGCTTTCCTCCGAGAGTCAAAATTGGTCTAAGAAAGCTTTTTTTTCTTCCTGGGAACATACGATGTTCCACCATAAATCCTGGTCCGAGTCGGAACTCAATTCCGACTTGGGTGAATAGAAGTCGCCCCCATCTGCTGCATCTAAATATGCTGTTTCATCCTCGGAGCTCAATTGAGACTTTTTATGCCATAGGTTTCAAACTTGTTTTCTTCACTTTCAGAACCCTAGACTGGAGGCTCTTCTCTTTCTCATTGATTGGTTATGGTGATGTCAAGACTCTTCATTCCATATATCCACTCTTCCACTACGTAGAAAAAAGAAGTGTTCTGTGTCCGAGATCGTGGAATAAAAACCTTTTCAAAGGGTATAGCATCAAAAAGTACAAGATTTAGAGCATCATGGCTTGGTTAAGCACTTTGTCTTGCCTTCTTTCTTCAGGAGCTTTTTTCTTTTGATAGGAGGATCAGGTGCTATTCAATTGCCTTCTAGGTACCCTAGATCACACATAAAATTTCTTCAACTGGTATAGATGAACCGGTATTTTTAGTGGATTACCTTCTTGGTCGACAATAGAACTGCACCACCTGAAAACAGAACTTTGAATCTGGTTCAATCTAGAAGTGGGACGAAAAGAAGAGCTCTCGTGTAGTAGTCGATGTCCCACTTCAAATTCTTATTTCTACCTATACATTTTGGGAGCAATAGATCCTTACACCTGCCCTCTTCTTCTTCCTTTCCAGGGGTACGAATGGTTGTCAACAGTAAGAAAGTGGTTATATATAAGCAAAAAAGAAGAGGGACAACCTTTCTTTCAAGAAGGAAGCATGGGCGGTGGGAAAAGATCGATAAAGATGAGGGATGTAATAAGCTGGCCTTTCAGGCTAGAGAAGAAGCGCTCAGCCCATCTCTTTCTATACAAGGAGAGGACGACGTTATTTATTACTTTTTTCAACCATTGACCCTATAGAACTTTTTGTTCTCGCACTTTCAGGTTGGGCCTATAATGACAATCGATCCTTCCTTCTTTCTTTATAGCCGCAAAAGAAGGACTGTATATTCCACCTTGGCGGGGAGATCCGAAAAAAGACAGTGTCTCCCACCTTCCACTGAGTCCTCTCAATCACCCTCTTTTTTTTTTAGATAAGAGTGCAATAACGTTTTTTAATTCCTTTAGTGTGTGAACTCGAAGGTCTTTAAAGCCACACCCTGACAGTTCCAACTAAAATAGTCCACTCTTCACTTTCCAGTCAAAACCTTCCTTACACTTGATGAACTACCAGAACCTTCTCTTTTATTTAAAAAGAATAGGCTTCTTCTTTCCTTTTCATTTCCCTGAACTTCCGTCTGTCCCCTCTCAATGTCAGACCCCGTCCCTGCTGTCCTGACTTTAGGAGGGGTTAGAGAAAGGGAAATCTTAGTTTCAGTATTTATCTTATCGTAGATATATTGTTTCATTTACATGGTAGTGAACCCCGTGACTTCCTTTGCTTTTTTAGTCTTTCTTTTAGAAAGGTAAGGGCAAAGCTGTGAGGGCTGAGAACTCGGGTCCTGGGAAAGTGTTGAAGGAATAAGTGTTGCTTTGGCTTTCTTGCTTTCACCAGGTCTAGGTCTAGCTAGGCTGGGAGTCGATTAGCCCGAGTTGTGTTAAGATAAGTGGCACTTTCATTTGAAGTAGCCATCGGCCAGGTCTTGGATGCTGAATTCTCGGTCTTACCACTTGTATCGATAGACCCACTTTCATTGAATGCTGAGGAGATTGATTGAAAAGAAAATCCTGATCCTGATCTTCGAACTTTCTCTCTGCTTGAAGTCAAAACAAAGCTTGAACCAGGTCACAGGGAAAGCTTTTCTTGCTAATCTGGTGATATCGTAGTAAAGGTAAAGTAGCCAAGCCAAGAGGAAGAGATTTCACAGTCCATACCAGGCTCCAGGTAGATTTAGGAGTGACCGGCAGTGAATGCCCGGTAGCAAAGGTGCGAAGCAGACTCGGCTTAACTGAACTTGGGTTCGGTTTCCCTTCTTACTATGGGAATGATGGTTTAAGAATTCCTCTTAGCGTTAGCTACTCTGAGCTCATAGGGAGCTGGGAATGAGCTTGGTTAGCTGGGACCAAGAAGGGATAGAGTTGAAAGAGAGGATTTTCTTTGCGCGCCTTCTGCCTGTCCTTTACTTACTCTGTCGATGGTATGCTTGATGATAGGATGGTAGGATTGATGGTATGCCTGAGATGGCAGTCTTTCTCCTTGGCTTGGTCGATCAAAAAGTAAGTCCAGCCTGTGCCTTTAGCCCATAAGGAGAGTAAGGTAAAGGGTCGATGCAAATTGAGCTTCTTTAAGGTGAGAGAAGACCAACCCTACCAATCTTTGGAGCAAGCATGTTCTTAGCCATCAAGTTCCGTAAGTAAACCCGCTTTCAGTTTCGGGGAATCAGTGGTTTGAATGTAATTCCAACTCAATCTATCCTTCTTTCCTGTGCTAGCAAGAAGAAGGAATGTCGGGATGCTAAAGAAAAGAGATGGCTATGAGACTAGTGCAATCAGGTAATCGACCACGCATACATGATAAAAAAGCATTCCTGCCCTAGTATACAACTCCGCTCTTATATCTTTCTACTTCTTAGCTTAGCTGGTGTCATACTAAAATAAGAGATGATAGGATCAAACCCAACCTTTATGGTCTTGTGAACGGAGTCGAGATAGGGTATGGACAGTCTCCCATAACAAGAATAGGGAAAACGGGAGCCTTCCCGATGTGTTTGATTTCATACTAGAGAAAGACGACTTCTATCACGAGTTTAGGTCCTTTTCCCGGGGATGGCCCGTGCTGCGGCAACAGCAAGAAAGAGTGGACAGCAGTCTAATTCTCGGCAATGAAATAACCAAAGACCTGAAGCATATATAAGGAAAATAAGAGCTTCGGCCCAGATATTATTGCTGCCTTGTCATATAACAGCAAAGAACTTCACCACTGGTGAGGAATAAGAGTCATTTTTCCAACAACTATACTGAACGAGAAAGGCACAACACAGATTCAAGTAAACAGGTCGAAACCTTCGAAACTTTCAACATTAAAGACAAAGAACAACATGTGTTGTCATCAACAGGGTTTTTTTACCGGGAACGGCTTGTGCTTCGTCCCCCAACTCGCATACTGGACGAACTAGGGTTTGAGTGTGAAGAAAGAATTAAACAACAATTCTTTCCTCCTCCTCCGATCACCCATGGTTATTTCCTAAAAAACTACCAGCATCGATTATATGAGCAAGAGTGAGTATGGATGAGAGGAGAAATAGAAGGAAGAGAGAGATAGTCTGTCGAGTGGAGAGAACCCAGAACAGTTCGAATAGCAGTATAAAGTTACAAGAGTTCACATTCACTACAGCAGAAATTGAACAAGACTAACTAGAAAGGTTCTTGAGCCTAGCAACTGGCCCAACTAGATTTTCAGAAATCCGGCCAAACTATATATCTTAACAGGATGATTGAGAGGGTTTTTCATCTCTTTCCGTCTTTAGAAAAATAGAGTAACTAACTGGCTCCCTGAACGGAGTAGAAGAATGGAATTGCCAGAGCAGAGGCCGCTAAGGGTAATATTGACTTATTCGATTATCCTTCTGAACCGTTCGAAAAGAAGTGGACTTAAAAAACCTATTCAATAGATTCTCTTTCCCCAGAAATTCCTGAAATATTTCCTTTGCTGCCCTGGTTGATATCTCTGCAGACTCAACCACTACTCAGGAGCTGGACACAGTAATGCTGGCAAATTCAAAAAATCAGCTTTCTAATCCTCCAAGGGGCAACTTCACTCTAATGAAAAGATCATCAGATAGAGATTCTCTTATTCAGCAAGCCCGAGAGTCCAGTGAAAGGATCATCTCCCAGAGATCACCATTCACAGACCGGGTTCTATCTCAATTGGAACCACCCTCTCCATCATCCATACGAACACTAATGGAAGTCAGACAGGATATAGCCTCCCCAGAACAGCTCATTCCAGCACATGTGCATGAAGCACTTCAGTTTGGGCATCAACTCAATATCACTATTGGAGGGGCACATGTCAAAGTAATGGATCATCTGAATCACATGGAAGACCGAGATTCATCACTATTCGAGCAATCTATAGCAGTGGCAGCACCTACTCAAATCATCCCTGCTTCGGTCTTACCTCTGGAAGCTGCAAGGAGTTCTTAAGATGGAGATTCTCAGCTACAACATACGCGG
>JAOWBN010237114.1:0-12270 GCA_028565015.1 Pinguicula moranensis
GGGAATTTTTCGGGCTGAACAGAGTGGGTCGGGTGTGGTTAAATCTTTTTTGATTGAGTATATACGTTCAGATATTGCGGTATAAACTAGAATAGTACAAATAAATCAACAAAAAAAAATATAGAATTAATATTATTGTTGTTTCAAATTTTGATCCGATCAGGTATATATGTTCTAAAATTACTAAGACCATTTGATATAAAAACAAACACAATTTTGCTTCAATAGACAATTTTTTTTTATAATAGAAACGACTTCAAAAGTTTGAATAACAATTAAAAGTCTAACTAATTCTGACAAAGATCAGAGTAGCCTAAGGGTAAGCATCATGATAATTCCTTATACGATGTGTGTTAATCCTATTGGAAGTACAATTTTTTTTCATTTGATTGCAAAAAAAAGAAAGTCAGAAAGAGGTAAAAAGTTCTTCCATAATTTGATCCAGCAACCTAACGGCGGAAAGAATTGAATGCCTCTTTGAATTTATTGACTCTTAGGCGTGTAATTGGGCCTTCTTGAAGCCTTATGGATTCACGCCGTTCAGCCACCATCTCACCACTCTTGAGCGCTCCATAGGGCTTCATTTGAACATCCTTTTGGTCCATGCCATTAGTAGGTTGGGGTGCAACTTGGGTTACATCAAATCGTATATTCTGGTGTCACATATATTTGCTATAAAACGATAATTAGTTAACTTCTTCTGTAGCAACTAAAGGATGCAAAGAAAGTTGTTCTTGCACTATCTTTAGTTCATGGAAGAACAAGGGTGGAGGCAGGGGACAAGGGGGCATGGTCCCTCTAAAATTTAAAAAAAAAATAGTTTTACATGTAAAAAGTTTTATGTTTATAATTTGGTCCTCCTAGATAATGTAATGATATTTGTTCCTAAATGCGTTGGGTTTTGAAATGTAAGGGCTAGGGTTCGAATCTATAATCAAAAATATTTGATGGACATGCGGTTCCATCCCCAGCTTGCAAACTAGATTGTCATGAGATCTACTACCACTACACTAACCAACCCATGTGTATAAATTAGGTTATATTACTATTATTATTGATATAGAGGTAAAAACTAAATTTTAATAGTTACTATTTTGTATTTTTTGAACAGTTTTTTTTTGTTTATATTTTATATTTTTTTAATATATTTATTTTTGATATTGTAGTTAAAAAAATTTATATTTCTTAAATTGAAAACCTTTACCAATAAAAAATTGAATTTTTTTTTACTTTAAACATTCATCCATCAAACCCGAAAAAAGTTCAGATGCTTATGGTGCATTTCTATTTAACAATGTACTTTAAAAAATTCACATAAAAAATTATTGAATTTTCTTATATTCATTGTTCAAATCCGAAAAACAATTTTAAATTTTTTTGCAGGTTAAACATATTTGATCCGACCCGATCTCCTATGTTCAAACCTGAAAATTTGGCCCACTCCCTTCAATTATTGGTTCCGCCCCTATTAAATAATGGTTTTGCTATTTTTGGGTTCATCTCCGCTTCTAAAAGTACATAGCTTGCCTTTAGATCACGGCGAATGATCTTAACTGCGGAATCTTCGTGCAAGTATGATCTGTGTGAGAATGGTAAGTTTATCAATTTGGACACAACTTTGTCCGTCAACTTGAAAATCCATTGTACGAAATGGGAACAAAATGAGCATGTTACCAGAGAAGTATAGGCTAGAATTTTGAAAGAATTCACAGACCGGAAGCTTCTCAATTCCTTCTACAATGAAACCCAAAAGTTCAGTATTGAGGCTTCGCTAGCAACAAGACTTCGTTCTTGAATTCAAGACACCTATGCAGGGCAAACATTTATTTGCTTACGAGGTGAGGTGTTCGATTAAATTACTCAAACTTTGTTTACAGAGAAGAGAGAATCTCGCCAACCAAAATTTTGTTTCTAGCATTTTTTAATATTATAAATTAGAACAGCATTTTTTTCACTGTGGATTTAACTAATACTTGCAGAGAGCGTAGGTCAATATTTTCTGGGACATCTTCAATGTTTCTGCTTTCCTCCTCCACCAAAAATCAGGGCCTTCCGATGGCGTTGGTGGTCACCAAATTAGCCGCACTTTTGTCAAAAGCCAATGTTTCAGCATCCAGATCCCGGGCCTTCGCCAAATGCTTTAACCATGGTCTCTTGTCCTCAAGGCTCATATCGTCCAGTTCCATTCGTCAACAATTGGGTAATTGCGCTCTCCTTGTTGGATCTCGAGGCCAAACTGTTAATAAAAATAAGAGCTTTCTGTTATACCACTGTTCAGAAGATACTCTGTACTGCCACAGTGCCACTGCTTGTGAATACTGAGTTTTGATTGTTAGTGATCTCGAGGCCAAACTGTCTATATTTACGTTTCATTTTATTTTTGTACATCAAATTGAAACCTTTTATTTATTCAATATCAATTCGGATACAATTATTACACAAGCAGCTCCACATTTTCTGCTGAAACGAGTAGCTGAAATCGTATAAATGTTTATAAATTTGTATAATCTTGGTTCACTAGTGAATTAGCTGTTTGGTGCTTTCGGGTATTGAACTTAGCCGCTAGGCCAGTTGAGTGTCGACCGTGTCGAACAAGTATTCATTTTTTCCTTTTAGCTTCATATGGTTATTGTACCTTAAGATAGAATCTGTTCAAGATTAGATGAGGATGCCGAGACAGCTGATCAAGAATTTCAAAAATGGTATAATGGAGGTGGCTTGTTTCACAAATCTGCTCGTATTGATCCAACTGCTCAAATAAAGATCGGTGCTCTAGTTCACTCAGAATCTATTGTTGGTGCAAATGTCACCATTGGTTCAGGAACTATTGTCGGGCCTGGTGTAACACTTGGCCAATCAACGAAAACGGGGTAAATTCAGTTTTTGACCGTGCATGGGCAAGATACATCTTTTATGTCTGTCTGTCAAAATCATAAAAAGAATCCATTTTTTTGTTTATACTTTTACCATTCATGTATGAGTGAACTCAAGCTACTTTAACACTCATTCAAACTGTCTTGCACCATTCTCAATTAATTTCGTTCGATCATGACTTGCCCAAAAAAAATTCGTTTGTACATGATGTCTTGATGCTCTTTTTAACTGCAATTGTCTTTGGACCCAACTAATATATCTTTCTTCAGTTACAATGTCGTACTCAGTAATTGCACTATTGGTGATTTTTGTATTATTCATCATGGGGTCTGCATTGGTCAAGATGGTAAGGCATTAAAGTGTCAAACCTTTTCATTTGTCATCATTTATTTATATCTTCAATTTCCTTACAATTAAGTCTTGTCTTAAGTTTGTTACTTGGAAGCATTGTTTATTCTTTCTAATGCTTTAATGCAATATGTCATATAGGTTTTGGATTTTTCATAGATGAACAAGGACGCATGGTGAAGAAGCCTCAAGTTAGTTGCTCATATGCTTTATGAGATTCACTTGATTTCTTGATTTTGCTGCCATTAACTAGGCATAAGTCTTTGGGTTCCGCAATTAAAACAGTTGTAGATTACCTGAGTAACATTTTGACTTTTAGGTTTGATTTTTCTTTCTTACAGAAGAAGGAATTTTTGGGATGGAATTACTTTTTATGTCAGTCGCATTTGATTTGTTCTTATTCCTATACAAAGTATATATTGACCTTTTCCTTCTCCTTCTCAGAGCTTGAAAGCAAGGATAGGAAACTATGTGGAAATAGGTGCAAATACTTGTATTGACAGAGGCAGGTGAAACCTGTGATTATTTTAAATGGTCCCCTGCTGTCACAAACTCTGAACTCTTTGTTAGGTTTTACCCTTTTTATGGTAACACCGTAACATTTTTGTTTCCATAGTTGGCGTGATACTGTAATTGGGGATGATACCAAGATTGATAATTTGGTCCAGGTATGTGCCATTTTTCTGGTGACTTCCTATTTTTCATTCAGGTAATTCATTACGTATGTTTTCCTTTGCAGATAGGTCACAATGTGGAGATTGGGAAAAACTGCATATTATGTGGACACGTTGGTATTGCTGGTTCAGTAGCGTATGCTATCTTCCAATTTACAGTTTGTTACGACTGAATTCTTGCAAAATATATGTAGTTTTACTTGTAGATTTTATTTTCATTTTTACTTAGCTTCTGGGCTCTCAAACGCCAAACATATTTTCGCTGTTCCTTACAGGATAGGAGATTATGTAACATTAGGAGGAAGAGTTTCAATCCGAGATCATGTCTGCATAGCATCAAAGGTGTGATTCTGGATAGTTCTTTCTTTTTTCATCTTTTAATAGTTATTTATCCTCATGATCTACTATATTACAATGTACAAGTTTGAACAGTAAATGACAATTTATAAGCTATATCATACCAGGTTGATTGTGAGGATTGTTTTTTCACATGATATTTGAAGCGTGACTTCTTTCCTTCCATATGCATTACCCAGCCAGCTTTTCTTCATCTGGATATATGTATAGGCATTCATACACACACACCGTTGAAAAAATCTCAAAGTTTCATGCCTGCACACAACTGTTAAGTCCAATTTTGGTTGTCCATTTTGCTATCGGCTGTCTCCTATTCATATGCATCCACGCACCAACATAAGATGCAATGGCTGAAAAGCTTATTTACACGAACAAACATAACAATCAATTTTCATTCTGATATGATACTCTGTTAGCAGTTTGTCTACATACCTCTTCTTTTTCTCTATCTGATAAAGATGTTCAAATGCTGAACATTATACGCATTACATGCGTATGCAGGTCAGGCTAGCTGCTAATAGCTGTGTCACTAAGAACATAGGTGAAGCTGGAGATTATGGAGGGTTCCCTGCTGTAAGCATGCCAAGTCTAATTTTTCCTGCCAGCAACTTGCACAATCTGAATAAACTTCACTATTTGATTTGATCGACTTTTACTGCAGATTCCCATTCATGAATGGCGAAAGCAAGTTGTCTGCATCCGCCAACTTCCGAAGAAGTCAGGCAGCACGAAAAGATGAAGCCTGCTTGACAATTATCAATCCCAAAGATATAATACTAATGTTACTGCAGTGGAAGTATTGTAGATAGTTGCTACTCGAGGCATCATCCGAGACAAGGCAGCCGAGAATGTGGTGAGTCTTCAATCAATGCATGAACAACGGTTGTTGTTCTTCTTGCTTATTGCTGAACACTATTTGTATTTAAGAGACAATTTCGTAAAAAATTGCATCTACAACCTTATGCATCAACAAACTCAAAAGTCTTCTCTTTCTGGGAATTCTTCATCTCTGCAAAGTTTCCTCCCCGGCCAGTCACATTACTGTCAACTACTAAACCGTTCTTTGTGCATCATTTCTCGCCTTTTCGTGTCCCATCCGATAATTCGAAACCTGACAACTCTGGCCACGAAATCAGTTTTATATACTCCCCGTATCTTTCCATCTCCATGTGTCATAATCTCTTGTACCCCTGACTGAAAGCTGGAGTAGAGTTTGTGCCAACTCCAAGCTGATATCGTATTAAGCACGCATATGCTCGTTCGGATGATTAATGAGTTGTTCGGAAGTGATGTTTTGTATGAAGCAATGGCGAATTTAGCTCAAAATTTTAGTGGAACCGCCAATTTTTTTTGGAGTGGTATTAAGGGGAGAAGTGTACGTTTGAAATTCTGATTACTGGATTCTTTGGTGTGAGTCTGAGCCATGCAACCACACCGGCCAAACTAGCAATGATCATGGAAAGGAACCAACAGCAGGAACTAAATACATCTCTGCGGACGCTCAGGCGAACCATGTTTGTGAACAATGAATTAGCGAACAGGATTCTGGGTTGGTTTAAGGTGGAGAAGATGAAACTGAAAGGATGATGCATGTCGTTTAGAATGTGAAGTTCTCTCTTCCTCTGCAGCCTGGCAATTTTTTACTAGGCATACCCAAGAATTTTCTATTTTTTGAATTAAAAACATCAATTAAATCATTTGTGTCAATGTCGAATTCGAACTCTGTATAAGTAGTTTGTATGTTTATTACCATAAGAATAAATGTACATGACCAATTTTTGTTTATTGACGCTCATGCTTCCTCGTAGATCTGCGGACCCAGGCCAACTTGATCGTGATGGGATCCGGGTTCATGTCCGTGTGGACACCTTTGAGCGCAACCCACATCTAAAAAAGAATTGATTGATTATATATTCTTGATAAATCAAAAAAATTTAAAATAAAAAATCCATGCCATCTCTGGCCTGGATATCCCAACCTGGCCCGTCTGAAAAAAGTATCCAGGCCCATTGCCGGCTCTAATTTGGTCATTGGTGGAACTAAAACTTATTGTGACTATGTAAATATCTTCCGTCCCGTTCTAAAATCTAAACTTTCTTCGGGAATTTAATGGCGTCTCTTACTCCTTGTAGATGGATGAATTTTTAGTTTTTTTTCTTCTTGATTAGACTCTTAGTTTAAGCGGAACTGATATAGCGCAAGAGAAAGAATCGCAAGAATCATGTTGCCTCAACAAAAATAATAATAAAAAAAGTCAGGCAAAAAATTCAAACCTTTCAAACCTTCTACAATTTCACTGTCTCTCTCCTCCAAAATTTCAAACCCTTCCCCTAAAAATTCTTCCCCAAAAATCCACCAGAGAAGCCACATCCATCGGCGACGCCGCGAGGCCGTCTCCCCCGGCGAGGCCGCGAGACCGTTGGTTTAGGGTATACAATTAAGTTTGAGACCGTGTGGCATTTGGGCACTTGTCGTTCTTTTGGTCTTGCATCTTTATTGTTGATAAGTCAGTTGATCCTTCCTACTTTCTCTTAACAAGTTTGGTATGTGACATCTCTTGTGGAGGAAGATTAGTATGCTTTTATTGTTAATGTTTACTATGTTGATGCAGTTTGTGCTTACAAGGATCAAGTACGGGCTTGCATCCTTTTATTGGTAAAACTGATAGAACTGTTATGATTTGATTTTTAGGTGAATGTGTATTGTCTGCTGACTTCTTAATCAATCGGACTCCAAGTCCGATTTTCGGTCACAAATTTTGAAATTAACAAAAATAAAAGGATAGATTGTGCAAACCAATAAAAAGTTACATGGAATAGAATGATGAAAAAGAAACAGAGATGAAAGAAATATGTTAACCAAGGAATTGATTAAACGAATGTTAACCAAAGAATTGATTAAATGAATGTTAACCAAAGAATTGATCAAAGCATGGAATATCAACCCCTAGCCAACTAATATGCGAAACGAATGTTAATAAAAGAATTGATCAAACGCCTACCAGAGGATCTACTCTATGATCAACATAAAAATCATAGAATCAACCTTTACAGGTACCCTAAGATTCATGCAACCTAATTCTCTTCAAAATAGGAATTCAAATAAACAAAGAGATTCCTCTCAAATGTATAACTTTAATCAAAACTTTTCTACGCATACAAAAATAAAAAATTTGCCTTTAAATAGGCTTACAAAGGGCCAAAAGTCTCCTAGTGTAGTTGGAGTCTTGACTAATTAAAATCCTAAAAGAATTGGAAACTTACTTAAGGGAAAAGTCTATCCTTATTTAATTCCAACAAAGCAGGAAATTAACTAATTAACTAGAAATTTAAAAATCTCACTAATAAATTCAATTAAAATAAATAATGGAAATCAACACTCTTCATTCGCATGTCCTAGCAGGGTCCGTGACCTCCTGCACTAGCAATATCCCATATACTCGATCTGGTCACGTGCAAACTTTTAGTTTGAGAATAGTATGTACCAAAAATAATAACTCATTATCGGACCGTTAGAATTTGATCTCCTTTAGTATGAATAGGATTGAGAAGTCCTCTGTCATTGGGTAAAATTTCATCTCGATCGGAACACGTTCAGACCTCTGGTTGCCAATAAAACTGAGGCTGCACAGTGCTACAAATAGTAGATCGTGAATGAACAAATGCAGTCTGTTCCAAAATCCATATCTCACAATCGGGCCATTCAAATTAGATTTCCTTTGTACATGAAGATGCACAATGCATTCTATGACTCCAGTTAAATTTTCAGATAGATTCGACTAAGTTTGTGCCTCTGATTGGAAGAAATAATGAAACTGCGTTTTGCTGCAATCAGATCCAATTATTTTAAATCATGCAATAATCCAAATTTTTCTCGGCTTAACCAAAAAAAAAAAATCCAAATTTTTCTCGGGCTTCCAACATTCACATAAGCACACAGTAACCATGAGTATAGAAAATGATGGGTACGAAGATCCTGTTCGTAATCCTATTTATGTTGCATTCGATACGGGTCATGTTGCCATAAATTTGGACACACCAGTGGTCGTGCACCAGTCCGACAATCCTATGGATGTAGCTAATGAATCCGACCTTGTGGTTGCAACCCCTCCCGCGACCTTCTCTTCTGAATCCACCATGCAGAATAGCGACTTGGCTAATGAAGTCGTGCATGATACATCCATGTATGATAACAGACTAGGCTCATCGACTTCTTCTACCAACAGAGATATCAAGCAGCTTGGTTGCGGGTTTCGCATAAAGAAACCGTCGGTCCTTCTTCACGAGTTCATCGTAGACACTGATGCTTCGCCAGTAAAACCCCCTCATGCTCAC
This sequence comes from Pinguicula moranensis, assembly GCA_028565015.1. Taxonomy (NCBI): domain Eukaryota; kingdom Viridiplantae; phylum Streptophyta; class Magnoliopsida; order Lamiales; family Lentibulariaceae; genus Pinguicula; species Pinguicula moranensis. The sequence continues at coordinate 8,588 of JAOWBN010237114.1, forward strand.
GCCTCTTCTTCAATGACCTCCTCAGGTACACGTTATCCCTTATCAAATTCTGTATCTTCCTCACGTTTTTCTGCATCCCACTCACATTTTTTGGCAGTCGTTATGACCGGTTATGAGCCATGATCCTTCGCTGAAGCAATTTGATTGCCTGAATGGCATGTAGCCATGAGCGCTGAGATTGAGGTTCTCCAATCCAATCACACATGGGATTTTACCACGCTGCCTCCCAATCGTCGTGCTATTGGATGCAAATGGGTATTTCGCATAAAATATAAAGCAGATGACTCTGTTGAGTAACACAAAGCTCGTTAGGTGATCTTAAGCAATTGCCAAAACGAGGGGTGGACTTTAATGAAGCATTCGCACCTGTTGCCAAGCTGATCAATGTTCAGACTCTCCTTACTGTTGCCGCCTCCGGGGGCTGGTTATTACATCAGATTGATGTTCATAATGCCTTTCTTCATGGCGATCTCGAGGAAGAAATATACATGAAGCCGCACCCTGAGTTCAAAGCAAAAGCTGATCATGTCTGTCGACTCCGAAAGTCCTTGTATGGTCTTAAGCAAGCTCCTCACTACTGGTTTGGCACACTTGGTGCCGCTCTAGTTTGTTATGGCTTTGTTCAATGTTTGTCACATAATTCATTATTCAGTCGTGTCTGTGGAAATGTTTGCATTTATGTTCTAATGCGGCACTCTCAGTATGGGTCTTTGCTTTACTACCTCTTCAGATCCAAGTGCTATTATTGCTTATTCCGATGCTGATTAGGCAGATTTTCCTGATACACGTCGCTTTACCTCTGGGTATGTTATATTTCTTGGTGATAATTTAATTTCGTGGAGTGCTAAGAAACAACCTACTGTATCTCGCTCTAGTTGCGAATCCGAATATCGCGCCATTGCCACTACAGCTGCAGAGGTTCCTTTTGTTCGACACTTACTTCAGGATCTTGGTATTTCTTTGACTCGTACTTCGGTGCTTCTATGTGACAACAAAAGTGCTATCTTCTTAAGCACAAACCCTGTTGTTCACAAATGAGCAAAACATGTCGAACTTGATTATCACTTCATTCCAGTGCAAGTTTGCGCCCGTACTGTTACTACTTAGTTCGTCCCTTCTGAACTTCAGATTGCTGATTTATTTATGAAGAGTCTTTCTCGATCGGTTTTTGAGTTCTTGCGATCCAAGCTTCACGTAACATTCAATCCCACGCTCAGCTTGCGGGGGGTATTGACCATCAAGATACACCACCAAAAATTCATATAGCTAAATTAGGATGGTCATATGATTTATTCATGGTACCATCTCAAGAAGGACAAATTTCAGCAATCAACATAAATCAAGAAGAACCAAATCAGGACAAATCAAGTGAATCAAGGAAAGATAGCATAATTTTTTAGTTTACCATTTTTGGATGTACTATTGTAAATCTATAAAAGAATAGACATGTATCTATAGAAAAACGATCAAGCAATTATCAATACAAATACTTTTGTTCTACTTCCTCTCCTTCTCTTTACTGTTCTTAGTTTCCTTCTTTTCTGCAAAAACTCTGCAAACAGTGTGCTTCAATAATTGCACATCTTCAGCTATTTTTATGATGTTTTTTTATCAGTATTTTTATGATTGTTGATTAAGAATTATTAGTCAAGTCCTCAGTAGTAAAGTTACTAGTAACAGCCCCGTGTCAAAATATTTTGCGCATGCCCAAAATCATGCAAGATCATGCGCTATAATTATTAATTCCTTTTTTAGTAAGCGATTAATGAAGTGATGACCTCCGCTTTATGGGGTTCGTTAAACAAATATAAATGGATTGTTGGAAAACATTTAATGTTGTTTGCAAACATGTCGAAATGTTTTGCACGTTTTGTGACAAGTTTGTCAAACTTGCACAATACTCAAATAGTAAAGTACTATTTAAAAATGTTATAAACGTTTTTGTAATGTTTATACACTGAATAAACAAATGTTTTTCACTTCTATAAATAGGTTACATGCTTATTCATTCGAAATAAGAGTTATAAGAGATATAACGAATATATGAGATTTCTCTGTCTGTCTAGCCACCCATGGGGCATAGACTTGATTAGTGAAAACCTAACAAGACTATGGTAGACTCGTTATACTTGATTCATGAAAATCTAACGAGACTCCGGTAGACTCGTTATCCGGACGATCCGATCACGCTTCCGCAACAAGTAACATTATCGTATTTGTTACATTTAAATTCAATATTAGATTCGTTCTAGTTATTGGATTACAGTGGTATCAGAGCGAGTTCTGGATCAGATTATATTTGATTTGTTCGATTATTATAAATTCGTTATAATTTCGGTTCTTGTTTGATTTCTGGTATTATTTGTTCAAATCAATTTCCGAACCGCCGAAAAAGTCACTTCCACCGCCAATCACCGTGCGCCGACCACCGCTCACGGCGGCGCGTGTATGTCACGCGCCAAGTCGGAATCCGGTGAATTACACAGATCTCTATTCCGCGCACGTTGCACCTTCGTCTACGACCACTGTCAGCCATCGTGTACCCATCAGAAGAAATGGTGGGGCGGCGCGTGTACGTCACGCGCCACCAAACCACCAGTCTTACAGCGCGTGGCCGCTCCCCGACTACTCGTCTCGGCCCAGATCTGAGCGAGATCCATTGATTCGAGCTTTGGGGTGATGCGTGTTCGTCACGCGCTACTGCACCGAAGTCGAATCCACCAGGAAAATGGCATTTCCGGTGAGGAAAAAGGCTAACGATGCCATTTTCACGGTGGATCAGAGAAGAAAATGGGGCGGCGAGCGTACTTACCTCATCATTTGGGTGGCAACGTTGGCGGAGCAACAATCCACGGTGAAGAGAGCACCGGGCGGACAAGAATTTCGTCCGCCACGGGTTTAACGGCAGCGGCGGACGTCGCGGACGTCATGGAAACGGAAAGACGAAGGAACGGCGAGACGACGAGAGAGAATCCGTCGAACGCGTAGGTTTTCAAATGAAAGCCTTTGATTTTTTTATTTTTTTATATATTGAGCGGGTCGGTTATGACCCGCCTACCCATTTCTCGCCGGGCCGCATTTTACATGGCCAAAATGACAACAAACTGAACGGTCGCCCATTTGTTTTGTTGGGCTGGGCCCACTTGAATTTTAAAAAAACTCCTGGGCCGCCTGTTTTGTTGGGATGACCAGTTAATTAAAAAATGGCACATGGTTTTGATTCTGGGCCGTTTTTTTATTGGACAGTCGATTTTGAATGGGCTGGGCCTGTTAATTGGCGGAATTGCCCAATTAAGTCAATAAGAAAATAAATTGGGTTTTATTTTCTTAAGGCTTTGGTTAAGAACAATTTTTATTTGTTAAAAATTGAAATAGAGACCCAAATAAACATTTATATGTTAAATTTATTTAATTATGCATGAATTAGAAATTTTACATTTGCTTTGTGCAATTAAATTTCTATTCTTAGTATGCATAATTAAGAATTAAATTTTTTTTTGGCTTAGTGCAATTTAATTTTTAGCAAGCATGAATTATGAATTATTTTTATTTGCTAAGTGCAATTTAATTCCAAAGCATGCTTATATTCATTACGTGAATTAGGGGTTAATTTTATTAGAGAATATGTTTCGAACTAATAAAATTAATGAGAAAAATTATTAACTACGTGTTAATAATTAAAT
>JAOWBN010237125.1:0-24107 GCA_028565015.1 Pinguicula moranensis
TAAGGGCACAACCCATTTTATGCCCGGTCCTCATCCAAACAAAAAATGTCCCTCACCTTTGACTTTTAAAAAGGTTTCGAAGCCAACTTTTATTTCTATTTTCCCCTCCCAAAAAAAATAATTAAGCCAACCTTTTCCCAATAATTTTTAAATATAGTGATTTTTCTAAGGCTCTATTTTACAAATTCGCCTAAATAGTTCTCAATCAACTATTCAGAAGTGATATGGAAACTGAAAACTGATAATGAGATGAAGAGTTATTAGGTGAATGATAACATAGCTAAAATTGAGAATTATTGATTTATTTAGCTAATCGCAATGGTAAAGTGATTGAAAATTGATAATATAATTTATTTTTTGATAAAGTTCTTGAACTAACTTATTTTTTTAGTCATTTTATAAAGTAGAAGGCGAATATTCACGAAATAACATTATTTGGTCATACTGCCTTAAACTTTGTTTGACGTCACATTTTCAAGCAACTTAAAAAATGATTTTACTTTATTTGACCAAATAATGTAATTAAAACAAATAAGATTGTTACGCGAACAATCACATTCTACCTTATAAGTTTACTGAAAAAATAAGTTACTTTAGAAATCTTATTAAAAAAAATAAGGCACCTTATAAGTTTTTCATTCCAATAATTTTTAAATATAAGGTTCTTGAACAATTTAGTAGTATGATAAAAGTATAATAAGAATAATATTCATTCGACTATATTCATAAGTTTTAGTGTTCTCTTTTTATTTAATAATAATAAAAATATAGAAGTAAAAGAAATAAAAATAATAACACAAAAGCAATGTCCTTTTGTGGCATTTCATAAAAAATTGTTACCTTATTAGGTGAGCCACGTACTTGATCACCCGTGACTATACCAGGGGAGTACAAAGATATACAGGAAACGCATTTCATTTACAGAGTCTCTAGTCTACTTGGTAGTCACCTAGATAGGTGTACAACTTCCAATTTTTTCCTTTTACTTGTATATTTCTCTAGTTTAATGAAATTTTGGCTTAACAAAAAAAATTTTGTAAAACATATTTTGCCAAATCAATCACTTTATCAACTTTCAATTTCAGCTTTCTTATCAGCCACCTTATCAATTTTCGGTCACGTTAACCGTTTGATTTACTAAACATATCTTTATTTGGATCAAATAAGATCAAATGAGCTGATAAGGAAGGTAACGTTAAACAGAGCCATAATGTGATCAGATTTGATTCAATATGTTTGGCAAAATTACTTGATAATGTAACCAATTTTGATAAAAAGTTTACATAAATGACATTGCTCTTATGTTATTAAATAATTTTCTATTATTATTATTATTGATAAATGAGACAAAGGAGTTGTTTACTTGAAACTTTATCCAGTATATTCTCAACTAAGTTGGGGTTTGAGGGGCCTGATGTACGCGACCTTACCTTTGTAATTATACAAAGATGCCGTTTTCATTTCGCGACCCAGGCGGGTATCGATCCCTGGACCTCACAGTTGTGAGGTGTAGTTGCTCACCACTGGAGCCACCAGGACTTGATACAAAGGAGTTGTTTACTCTAATTATTTTCAGTTGTTCTAATAAATAACTATGATCCTAGGAGAGAAAAGAAGAGGAGTATTATTTCATCATTTATTTTAGCAAAAAATGTAAAGGGGTAAAATTAGAAGGTAATTTATTTTTCGATAAGGTTTTTAGAGTACCTTATTTTTTTAAAACCACAGAATGTGTTTGTTAATCAAACAATCTTAGTCCTTGTTCAATAAACTTTTTTTTTTATCAAATAAGGTAAATTACCTGATAAAATGATTCTAATAGAGCCGAAGTAAATTAAAATCAAGCCCCACTTTTGTATACTTTCTATTTTTTTGTAAAACTTTTAATATTTCTAGCTTATTATTTTTTTTTCAAATTTCCAAGATGTCGGTTTCCAAGGATAGAAACATTTTTCAGGGTGAAGTGTTAATTTTTATTGTAGTGGGTGGTTGTGGGCGGAAAGGAAAACACACAATTTTTTTATAAAATAATCATAAAATGTTTCAAAATTGGTTTAAATAATAAAAAATAATTTTCGGTACCCTGGATACATCGGTTTTGAAAAAATAAAAATAAAAATCTCGAGTCTCTCCTCTGCAATCTCCATCTATTCACTTTAATTTCTTTCAAAAGTTTTGATTTTTAAATAAAAATATATGAATAAAACATCATTTTTTAAATAAAATAACAACATTCTTGTTTTTTAAAAGCGTGCTGCGGTCCACTAAAAAACCGTGTTGGTTCCCTCAAAATATGTGGACACGCCGGCACGACCAGCTAAAAGAAATGGGCCAGGCCAGACCGCTATAGTCCGATTGGGCTATTTTGCCATCTCTAAATTACTACCTTTTTTTTTTGCTAATTACTAGCTTTGATATTGATATACGAATTTAATTTCAAACCGAAAGGCTTCAATTATAATTTTCAAAGTGCCTATCGACTTCCTTATATTTCAAACAGCATGGGCTTCGCAAGTACAATTTAGTTCATTTGTACAGAATGTCGTCGATTCCGTTCACCATCCCTTCTTCCCGGCGCCAAAATTAGCGGCAAAAGCCTCCATTTTTTTCCATCGGCAAAGACATGCCCACCTGTAATCCTCCACCAAAATCTCTCTGTTAGAAGAGTGAATTTTATGAGTGAGAAATCTTTTCATTCAACTATATTTTATCGAGTACATTCATCAGTTTTCTTATAGGAATGAAAAAGATCCAAATATGATAGGGTTGAAGATAAGGGAAATGATTTTTTAAGTGATCCTTTCCCTTTTACAAGTTTCCTTTAATTGATCCTACCATATTTGGATTCTTGCTATAATTAACACTCCCTCTCAAGTTGGATTGATTAATTTCCCGACCAGTGGTTGATATCTTTCTTTATTTGCACTTAGAGCTCCCTCTGTCATTAGTAACTTGTGATTCATTATAGCTGGAGTCTCTGCTGATTTACAATCGAGCAGTCCTGTTTCTGCAAGCAGATCAAATATATATTTTTTCTGTGAGATAAAAAATCCTTCTTTCATTCTTTGAACTTCAATACCAAGAAAATACTTTAGTTCCCCTAGGTCTTTCATCTCAAATTCCTTGAATAGATTCTTTCTTAGTTCTGCCATCTCCTCTGTATCATTGCTTGTGATTATCATATCGCCAACATATATAATCAAACAAGTAATCAAATCTCCATTGGGTTTGAGAAATAACGTATGATTTGAATTACTTTATTTTTATCCATATCTCCTCATCACAGACGTAAATCTTCCAAACCATGCTCGCGGTGACTGCTTAAGCCCATACAGAGCTTTCTTTAATCGACATACCTCATGATCCTGGAATGAGTCTGAGAAATCAGATGGACTGGTCATGTATACTTCTTCCTCAAGATCTCCATGTAGAAAAGCATTCTTTACGTCAAATTGTTGCAATGGCCAATCCAGATTTGCAGCAATAGAGAATAATAACCGAATAGTATCAAGTTTTGCGACCGGGGAAAATGTCTTACAATAATTGACTCCATATGTCTGAGTATATCCTTTTGCTACTAACCTGGCCTTATATTTTTCAATCGTACCATCAACTTTGTATTTTACTGTGAACACCCATCAACATCCTACTAATTGTTTTCCAGCTAGCAGACTACACTTTTCCCAGGTTCTATTTTTTTCAAGAGCCTGCATTTCATCCTCCATTGCTTTCTGCCATTCCTCCTTCCTTTGAGCTTCTTGAACATTTCTTGGTATGATTACTAGACCTTCATCCCCTTTAACCAGATTAGCCCGTGGCACATATTCGGGTATATACCTCTTCGGAGGTACCCCTCGTGTACTCCTGAGGGGTAGTATATACCTGTCACATACTTCTGTCTCCGGAGCTACAAATTCAAGGTTAGGAGCAGAAGGATTTATACTGGTACTCAGTTTAGAGGGACTTACCTCAGGAACACCGGGTGAGGGATCTGGCGGATGGACTGGCGTAGGGACTGATTCTATGCTTTTTGGAACATGATCATCTTGTGACATTTCTGAGGACAGGTGAACTGGACTTAGCAACCAATCCATCGATTTTGTGATGACCCTCTCCCCCTTATCGATGGATTGGGTAGTATAGAAATATTCAGTTTCGAGGAAATCACAATCCATGGTAGTGTATAAATGTTGGGTAAGAGGATCAAAACACCGATTCCCTTTCTTGTTAACCCGTTAACAACAAAGACACATTGACTGCACATGGATCAAGTTTAGTACGGTCAGCTCACGAAATATGGACAAACACAGAACACCCAAAAACACGAGGAGGTAGTGTGAGCGATGTAGGGACTTGTGTTTGGGTAGAGAGGTATTGAATGGGAGTCTGTAGGTTCAGGAGTTTTCTGGGTAGGCGATTTGGTAGGTACACAGATGTGGAAACTGCCTCAGGACAAAAAGATTTAGGGGCTTTGGATTCGAGAGCATAAGAGCTCTAGTCATCTCAAGGATTAATCGATTTTTTTGCTCAGCCACACCATTTTGTTGAGGTGTGTGTGAACAGGTGGTTTGATGAATAATGCCTTGTTCGGTACAAAATTCAGACATGGCTTTATTCACATACCCCCCTCCCCCACTATCAAAATGAAGGATTTGTATTTTGGTCTAAAACTGGGTGTGGATCATGGTATGAAAAGTTTGAAAATTTCTAGTCACATCAGATTTTTTATGCAGGAAGTAAACCAAAGTCATCCGAGTACAATCATCAATAAATAGTAAAAAATATCGAAAAGAACCATGACTAGAATCCTGGGCAGGATCCCAAACGTCAGAGTGAACAAGGGAAACATTTTTTCAGTGCGAGTATTATTCAGAGAATAGGAATGTCTATGGCTCTTTGCTAAAAAACGTGTCTCGCAGGAAAAATTATTCAGCTGTCTAAAGAATTGCGGAAAGAGAAGTTTTAAATAACCAGTCGATGGATGGCCCAACCGACGATGCCACCACCAAGCCTGTCGGTCAGTTTTCCCATGAGCTAGCATAGCAGTCCATTGTCTGGTCAACTCATTAACATAGTATAAGCCCGACGCTCAGTGCCACATCCAATGACCTCCCTCGTTCGGATATCCTGTAGCAGACAAAAAGTGGGGTACATGAGAATCGGACAGTTTAAAGCTTTCGTGACATGACTGATCGACAATAGTTTGCAAGATAAAGATGACACATATAAGCAATTGGAAAATTTGAGGGTAGGTGATATCTCGATGGTGCCGGCGCCAACAACATGTGTCATGTCCCCATTAGCTTTCTGGATTTGTCGTTGTCGAGGTGAAGCAAGAGTAATAATATCTGACCGGTCATTGGTCATTGTATCGCTTGCACCACTGTCAAGAGCCCAGGGACTATTTTTGGAGGTTGAATGGTCTCGGGCTGTGTAGGCAAGGCCCGGGTCGAGGTTAAAGCACTTGAGAGGAAAGAATTTGGAACTTTGTATTTTTTGTGTGCCTGATGGATTTTTCTGAAATTTTGGACAAACAAAGGGTGTTTTTCGGGAATCAGAGAAGTTGGGGGACGTGTGGGAGAAATTGTAGGAGTTGGTGGGCTGTTTCAGAGTATTTGAAAGGTTTGGGGTTTGTTTTGAAGATATCGAAAATTGTGGGGAGCGTAACGTGATTTGCGGAGGTATCGGGGGTTGTTTTGATGATATGGGTAAGTGTTGGCCATTTTTCTGGAGTTTGGGGAAATTGGGGGGATGTATATGGAAAGACAGAAATTTCGAGGACTCAGCTGGAACATCGATAGAACTCCATGGACTAATCTGCAAAACAAGGTTAGATTTTAAAAAAAATCGACTCTTGAGTCGAGTTTCTTCTAGTAACAGCGAGGGAAAGGTCCGCCGTAGCCGCGACACCACCAAACCCTAGGCCGCTGCCACCGCTGGTTCCACCATGAGACTGGATGCCACCGCCGCCGCTGGAGGCCCCACTGTTTTGGTGTTTCCGGTAGCCCCTTTCTTTTCCTTTTTCTTGAAGAACCAGTATGGGAACCCAATTTTGTGAAAACAGCCTTCGGTGGAATGGCCCGATTTTTTGCAGTCATTGCCTTAAAGTTTCAACTTATTAGTTTCACCATTCTAGAGTGATGATTTTACCGAGGTTTTTGGTTGTTCTGACCGGACCTGTGAGACAAAACCGCTGCCTATACCCAGTGAGAAATTGGAGTCCGTATGCCTAGTTGCTAGATGTAGGATTTCCTGGTGCGCCGCTTCACGCGAAGAGAGGCATATGCGGCTTGGACTGAGGGTAAGGGATCGACCTTCAGTATATCTTGCCGGACCGCATCATAATTATCATTAATTCCGGCGAGAAGTTGAAACAACTGCGTCTCTTGTTGGAGCTGGTTGAAAATGGTAATATCTGTAGCGCACTGCATCGGATTTGGTTGGCGTCTATCAATATCCTTCCAAATTTGTTGCAATTCGCTATAAAATTGTTCAAGCGACCCACTTCCTTGTTGCTATCGGCCTGCTTTCACGGTGAGGTAAAAAATTTGTAGACCATCTATGTCGCTAGTGAATGTTGTGCTAGTCCCTTCCATAATTCATGGGCTGTGGGATATTCTACATATTGAGTCATCAAATCTGGCTCAATATTATCAAAAATCCAGGCACATACCGTCAGATCTTATTGTTGCATTTATGATAATCTGGGCTATCTGCAGGGGGAAAGCTTTCCTGTAATGTGACTGAGTTGCCCTCGACCCCCGATCGCGACTTGCATCAACTGGGACCAAATAGGATAATTGTAATTGGTCAGCTTAACGCTAACAACCATATTTTGGCTTTGAACATAGGGATTGAGTTGCTTGAGGAGATTTGCTAGTTGGACAGACAAGTCACCCGAGGCTAGGCTCGTGTTTGACACCACCACGGATGAATTGTCCTTCGGATCCTCCATTGATGGTGATCCATAGTTAGATAATGAGGTTTAGTGTTAGATCCCTCAGATCTTCCATTGCTCTGATACCATGTTAGAAGAGTGAATTTGATGAATGAGAAATCTTTTAATTCAACTATATTTTATCGAGTACATTCATCAGTTTTATTATAGGAAAGAAAAAGATCCAAATATGGTAGGGTTGGAGATAAGGGAAATGATTTCTTTGATTGATCTTTTCCCTTTTACAAATTTCCTTTAATTGATCCTACCATATTTGGATTCTTCATATAGTCAACACTCTCCACAATGACATTGTACACGCTTCACCATCAATGGACAAGGTCTCGAGCTGATGCATCGGCCCCCAACCAAAATTGGCACCGTAAATATCAACACAGCTGGTACCAGCAATCCATAAACATAGTGTCTTCCCGATCGCTACGGATGCGTGACCCATTTCTCAGCATCTATTAGGATTTCCTCTTTGTTGTTCACCTTGTTTTTAATCTGATCTGCTATGGCTTCCGCCGCTGCGAAGAACCCTTCACTTCCAACAAGGGCTCGATGCAGGACTGCCACCGGCGCGAAGGATAAGCAATTGCCAAAGTATTTTTCCGATACCGGTGTGTCAATACAGGATCGGGTATCGGCAGTGAATATGAACAACTCCGGATCCTCATCGGCGAATGCTGCATCCCGCTTCCGGCCAAACAGCACTAGACATAAACTGCCGTGACCATGAAAGAGGATGAACAACTCTTTCACAAACCAAATCCTTGAGCTTCTGCAAGTCAGCTGGGGTGAAAATGAATGTTTCCCGGACTCTATTTGTCGGCAATGGGAGAGGCCCATTCTAAAAGGGAATGTTCTTGATTGACTTCCAGAACAGAGAATCGATTACCCGGGGATCCTGTATCAAGGTCTTGCCGATGAGCGGAAGCAGAGATTCTCCTGAGAGTTGATCGTCTCCCTTCAATTTGCTAACTGCTGCCCATGACCGGATAAACAGAGTAAGTGAATTGGCATATTTCACGAAGTGATGGCAACGCCAATGCGAATTCCCCAGCCGGGGAATAGTGTGACTTGCACGGCGAGCACTTGGAGGAGCTTGTGATAGGATTCTTCCATCACCGTTGGAAAGATAGGGATGGAATCATATAATTCATCGGCATCTCGTGCGTGATGGCAGACAAGATTATCAAAATCCTTGTCAGACACAAAGACTGTTAGAGAAACAGAGTCGCCCAGCAAATAACGGATGGTGGGTTTACTTTTACCTTCACCAAGGTGAAACAATGAAAAATAATATATTGGTAAGGATGCTAGCAGTGATTTCACAAAGGTCACCTTGCCTGCAAAGTTGAGTAGTTTGTTGTTCCACTGCTGGATTCTACAGTCTATTTTATTTGTCATTCCATATTTTTATACGCCAAGAGTTATCACCAATTGGTAATCCTAAGTACAAGAAAGGTAGCACATCCGTCTTACGTTGGATCAAAGCAACAAACTGGTCAAGTCTTTCCTGCCTCACATTTGATACCGTACAGGCTGCTCTTGTGAAAGTTGATGGCTAAATCGGATACAAGCTCAAAAATTCTCAAAATCTCTTTCATTGTACATATGCTCTCCTGCGTATCCTATGCAAATAGTAATGTATTGTCAGTATACTGTAGATGAAAGATCACCTTCGCCCCCAAACTAACTCCAGACCACATCCCTAGTGCTATGGCCTTGCTGATCAATACATGTAGCCCCTCTGCCACCACCGAAAATAGAAACGGAGAGAGTGAATCTCCTTGTCGAAGCTCTCTTCAGTTTGAATTCACCCGCACTGCTTCCATTGACAATTACTACAACATGTGGGGTAGTTATACACCCTGCTATCCAATTTAGCCAAGTTTGGTAATATTCCATTTTCCTGAGCATTGATAACAAGTTCAAATCTACAGAGTCAAAAGCTTTTGCATAATCCACCTTAAATAATATTACCCTTCTTCTGGTCTTCTTGAATTCATGGATCATGTCATTTGCCACTAACACACCATCCAGAATTTTTATTCCTTACAAGAAAGCAAACTGGTTTTGTGAGATTAACTTCAGCAGTACTCTCTTAAGTCTGTTTGCCAGTAGCTTAGATAGAACTTTTTATCCACAACCAACCAAAGAGATTGGACGGTAATGGTCCAGAGAGGACGTGCTAGCAATTTTTTGTGTCAAAGTGATAAAGGTGGAGTTTAGCCTCTTAGTGAGCTTACTTTTTTTGTGAAACTCCTGGATAAATGCAACAAACTCCTGCTTCATAGAGCTCCAGTGTCTCTGTATGAAGCAAAAATTGTACCCATCAGGACCTGGGATTTTATTTGCAGTACAACTTCATACCATTTCTTGGATTTCAACTTTAGATAATTCATGAGTCAAGTTAGCATTATCACTCTCTGATACGTAGGTTTCAGAAGCATAATGTGTGGCAAAGTGCTCAATAACTTCAGTTTTTACTTCCCTGACACCTTCAGTCCATATCCCATTGAAATACAGACCACCAATGTAGTTTCTCCTCTAGTTGCTAATGAGTCTAGCATGGAAAAATCAGTTATTGCCATCGCCTTCTTTAATCCAAAGTGCTCTAGGTTTTTTGCATATTTAGTGATTCTTGTCTTTGTAGAGTTTGCCACAACCTCATCCATGTATCCATTCTTTGCTCTGACTCTTCCTCTGCTCAGTCGTATCATCATACTGTCTCAACTTTAGCTTCAGGGAAGATAGCTGCTCATCAACTTTGCCAAAGGAGGTTTTGTTCCAGTCTCTAAGTTTCAGTCGCATTAGTCTAAGCTTTTCTTGAAGTATATAATTCCCATATCCGGATTCATGTAAATTAGCCCATTCTTTTCTTACAAAACCATCAAAGCCAACAACCTTATCCCAATAGTTGGGAATGCGAATTATTTTTGGACCCCCATCTATCACCTCACTTCTCAACATAATTGGACTATGGTTTGATCTTCCAATATTCAAATCGGTCTGCACCAGATCTGGCCGGTTTTGCATCCATGAGACTGATTGTAACAATCTGTCAAGTCTGCTATAGCAAGCTCTTCCTCTAGTTGTACATGTATACCTATGCCTTTGTATAGGTAAATCCACCCAGTCTGAGTTGGCTATGAATTGTTAAAGCTCATCATTTCTGCATTAGGTAACGCAACATTCCTCCATGACACACCAACATGCATTCGGATCTCCATAAATCAGATCTCCATGACACACCAACACACCAACATGCATTATCTGCCATAGTAGGCTCTTTGCACTACACTGATTTGAGGCATATACATTCAGTATTATTACCTTGATTCCTCCCTCTTCCCACTTCCCTTCTATACCTAGCAAACCGGGCTCTTCTCAGCTGCTAGTTAACTCGAATAAACCACTCCGCCAGATACACAGCAGGCCTCCAGTGCTACCCACGACGTTACTACTACACCAATCAAAATCCACATTAGGCCATAAAAGCACTGCACCATCGTCTCCTAATTCCACTCATTTTCTTATTCCTGGATGCATATTAAGTCGGCCCCTGTATCCCGTACTAAATTCCATACTTCAATTTGTTTGTGCCTTATACCAAGGCCTCTTATATTGTATGAAATCAGACGCATTATTCAAGTGACTGAGTTTTGCTAGAAGCCTGATGTAAATCAAATAGACCTATTTATTCTCTATGATTTTACACATGTTGATAATTATAAATGACTCATTTTTCTATTTATTATTGACAATTTGGTATAAATCTCACTTTGATTGTGTTATGAATTTTTTAGAAAAATTAATTAAATAAAAGAGATTTTGGACCTAGCATCTCAATTGGGCAAATAATTTCTATCAAGACAATTTCAAAGCCCAAAAGCCCACAAGAGCAACAATATTGATTGTCCCAACCAAAAATATGGAGCCCTACATTAAAAATGTCAGCCACAGAGAACAAAAACAGAGAGCAGAGAAGGAAGAACAACAAAAAGAAAAGAAAGAAGACAAAAAAATAGGAAGAAAATGTGAGTTCACGTGAGAGGAGTTGAAAAGTCAACAAGCTCAAGAGAAAAAATTGGGGAAAAAAGAAAGTTCACGCGTGAAGAGGAGTTCACGTGAGAAATTAGAAGAAAAAAATAACAAAGAAGAAAAAAAGAGAACAGAAAAGTCACGCCTCACGCCGAAAGGAGAAAAGAAAAAGTGAAGGAAAAGTGGATGCTGCACAGAAAGTAGGAATTAAGGGCAGCCGCACGGTGGAGAAAAAAATGACAGGAGAAAAGGAAATTGAGGGGAAAAAATTCAATCTGGAAGCAATAAAAGGGCCGCGGGAGAGAAAATTTGAGAACAAAATCTGTTGGGCAGAGGAGAAATTGGGAGAAAAAAAGGTTCATGAAAGGAAAAATCTTGGAAAAAAGAGCCGCCAGGCAGTAACAAGAGGAAGAGGGGGAAAGGGTGCCGCACGACTGGAGAAGAAAGTCAGGAGCCACTGGAGAAAATAAGAAAGGAAGAAAGAGCCTCAGTCGGCGTTAAATTGAAGAAATTGGGAGTTGAAAAATCAAGAAAAGAAGAGAAGCCACTGGGAGAAGAAAGTTGCGCACAAAAAAACTTAAGGAAGAAAAAAACAAAGAAGAAAGAAAAAAGAAAAAAGAAGATTGGAGAAATCACGTGAAGCTATTGGAGAAAAAAGGAGTTCACAAGGAAAGATCTAAAGAGGGCCACACGCTGGATAAAAGAAGAGAGAAATGACTGTTCACGAGGAAGAAGAAGAAGGAAGCTACCGCAGAAAAATTGGCCCATTTGATTTGGAACAATTTTCACCACTAAATTGTTGTAGATTAAAGCTTGAATTGGACTGCTTCTTTAGGGGAGTTTTCTGAATTCTAAATTTTAAATTTATGTGGTGTTGTTCCAAATTAAATATGAATAACTAATTTATTTTTATACTCCTAAGTTGACAGATGGGTGACTGATTTTTTTGTAGATTAATGTGAGTTTCATGTTTTGGTTATTTGTGATTAATCTATTTGAACAATTAAATTAGCAAATGCATGTGATTTATTTTGGCCAAATAAATTAGGTGAAAATTCACAATATTGGTTAACCGTTTATTGCCATATTGTGCGATACTTGACAAATAGAACTTGAAACCTATACTTAGACATAAGGTAGGTGAAAAGTGGATTTCATGCACTTAATTATTAATATGAACACACACTTGAATGAATCTCCTGTTTATTTTAATAGTAAGTGTAGCAAGATGCAGTTGGGTCAGTTGAAACTTGGCTAGGTATAAGTCGACAGAGGGAGTTAGCCAACAATTCTAGGAGTACTAGACATAGAAAACTAGAGCGTATAAGCATCATCCCTAATCAGTTTAACCTTGGTATGTAAACTTACACAAATTGAGAAAATTGAAGTCACCCTAGTCATACTTAGGAGTATCCCTTAATCCGTGTTTATTTTTTTCGTGATCTCCAGTTTTTAGAATTTCATTGATAGTTAAGTTATTCCGTAATTTTTAGTTTATATTAATTTCTTCTTATATTAAAAATTCAAAGAATAAACGAGTTTCATCTTTTATGTTCATTTGTGTGCATATTAGTTTAGGTAGTCATACTTGAATCACCATTTAACACCAAACACTCCCTGTGGGATTCAACTATATTTGCACTTGCACAACCACATCCGTATACTTGCGGTAAAGTGAGTGTTTTAGGTAATTTAACTTGGTTTTGTGCTTAAATTTGTTATACCTAAAATACCCATTAAAGCCAATCTTTTCATCCAATTAAATTCCAATGTACCTATATTGTTTAACTTTTCCAGTCTATAAACAAGTTTTGATCTAGGCCTATCGGTGAAACTCCTAGCTCAATTGCAAGGTTTATGATTTCATCAGGGTTCATGGATCGACACGAAGTTTAAAAATTTATTTTTGAGGAACTTTGGATGCGCTGTGTGTGCTCTCGCAACTTAATTATCGACTCTACCTCATCGGGCACAAAGGTTGCATCGTTTATTCTAACTAATGATCACGGAGTTAGGGCAATTAATGACATAAGAGTAAAAGGGTCAGATGACTGCAGAGACGATGCAATCACTCCCTGATCAACCATCGTAATTATCTTTTGATTTCGACGTGTTGGAGTTTTTAGTAAGTCCTCACCAAGCTTAACTGTTCCAGGCTTGGCGTTTGGCCCAATGCCGCCATTTTATGTTGTTGGGCCAACAACTATATAAAGCGATCTGTAGAAGACTGACTAAGTATCTATGCCCAATCCAACTAAGAATCCATGTTCTGGTCAACACCATTTTCCACAATTTGACTTTCAACCACTCAAACCAAATTTGGTGGTGCACAGTCCGTACAAATCCAAATCTTTCCAGACTAGTGATAAGTCTGTCACCAAATCTCCTGCTTTAGTCAAAATCCCTTGTCCTTTACGTTGCATGCGACATATTCTACTTTCATAGTTGATAAAATGATGCAGCCTTGGTTTTTGCTGCACCAAGATATGGCTCTTCCACCAAGAATGAAGACATATCTAGAGGTTGACTTGGACACATCCAAATCACTTTCGCAATCGACATCCGTAAACCCCTCAAAGGCAAGTCTCCCCCTTGACAGTTTAGAACAAGATCGATCGTTTCACAAAGGTAACGAAAGATCCTCTTGACTACTTGCCAATGAGCAGATCCCGGGTTGCTTTGGTAATGGCTCACCAACCCAACCATGAAGCAGATGTCTGACTGTGTAAATAACATAATGTACATCAAACTCTCTATAACTGTTGCACAGGGACATTGCTCATTTCTTCATTTTCTTAATCTGTTTTAGGGCATTGGTTGAGGTTTAGTGCCAGACACTTATAAATAGGGGTGTCAACACCTTCAAACAAACACTTAATTGACCCAGGGAACCAACACAAAAAACAAATATAAATAATGTTTTACTCCAAGATAAACAAAAACCAGAATCACCGACACATAAAATCAAAACCAAATTTGAGTGCATATTAAACCTTTAACCGAATATTAAGATTAACAGAAAACCCTCAAGGAAAACCCTTAGTTAGGATATGAATTTCAAAGTGAACAAAAAATATCAGCAAATTCATTGAAACAATTTCATAAACAAAAAAATAAAGGGAGAACACAGTTTTGTTTTGCATCATCTCTAGCTAACATGTTGGAGAAGATTTCCAAACACAAAACAACACAACAAATAAAGTAACCAAAAATTAATTCCCATGGTCGTCTTGAAAAATGTTCAACAACTTCAAAGCCTAAGGACCTCACAATTGTACGAATCTTTCTATCCCGAAGAAAACTAGCTAGGCTAAAAAAAAATTCAAATTCGACAATCGTGTGACCTTGGAGGTATATATTTAACCTGACCCATTAATGGGCATACCCTCTACCATTTAACTTTCTGGCCATAGGCAAGTGGTATTGGATTTGGCCCAATTAATCTCACAAAATCATATCATTGATCAACCCAATTAAGTGGAAGCCCTTTTAAAACTTATTTTTTTGACTCCAAAATAATTTAAAATAAAACAAGCGTTAAAATAAATCTTTTGTAAAATTAACCTAAACAAAATTATTTTTCAACAATCTCCCACTTAATTTTTTTTCAAGGATAATACCTGAATATACCAATTACAAGCCATACAGCTATCCCGAGTCTGCATAGATTGCTTTCAAGATATTGAGGTTGGGTGTGACAAGAGAACTAAACTGGATCCAACGATCAAATAGTGCTCATTAGTGCACAGTATACTTGCTATTATAGCAATAGTGACTATCGCGGGCCACTAAAGACTATGCCCCTACCATGTCTATAGGATTTGAGCGATTCGACTCACAGACAAGCCTTGCTCCTTATAGATGCCGTTCCACAAACCCATTAGTAAATGCGCACCAAAAGCATAAACCATGTGAAACTATGTCCTGAGTCAGGGAAACATGCGCGCACATATCAAATCCAGTGAGAATCAATCACATATATCAAACACATCAAGATATAAATGAATACAAAAAAATCTCCCACTTAAATTTGAATCACAAAATAACAAGCCACATATTCTTCACATGTTCAACAAATATAGAAATACTTAAACATTTGATGAATGAATCTACTAGATTTGCGATAAAAAAGAACTTTCTCAATAGTTTTTTTTTTCTTTTTGATCATATCACGAATATAGTGAAATCTCCATTCTACATGCTTAACTTTGGAATGACAAGTTGAATTTCTTGATATGGCTATGGCAGCTGTGTTCTCACACAAAATTTGAATAGAATGTTTCACACATGGAACTTTAAACAGCTCATTCACAAATCTCCTCAAGAACACTGCTTCTTTCGCCGCATGATTCATAATCACATATTCAACATCCATGGTAGATTGAGCAACAATCTCTTGTTTTCTTGCTCTTTCATGAAATATCAGCCCCACAAAACATGAAGATAAATCCAAAAGTAGATTTTCTGGTATCAACACAACAATGATAATTTGAATTTGAATATAATAAGTATCCAAGAGATTTGCCTGATAAGAAAGTGCATAAGACTTGGTACGTTTAAGATATTATCCACTTTACAGCTTCCCAATGAGCATACCTTGGTTTTGACTTAAATCGACTGAGCAAATTTAATGCATAAGCAAGATCAGGATCTAGTAGAAGTCATAATATACATCAAGCTATCCACAATAGAAGCATAATGATATTTATCAGGATCAGGACAACGTAAATAAGACTTTGGGCATTGCTCATTGCTCAATATGATAGAAGAATTATAATACTTCCTTCTATGCACATTGCCATATTAAACTTCTCAAGTATAGAAGTAATATAACTCTCCTATAATAATGAAATCTTTCGTGCAGCTCTATCACAAACAATTTTAATTCTAAGGATAAAAGAAACTTCCCCCAAGTCTTCATTTCAAATACAGAGAATAACCACTTCTTTATCTCAAGCAATATATTATTGTTGTTTCTAGCCGGAAGAATATCATTAACATATAATATTAAGAACATAATATATTCTCCCACTTTCTTAACATATATGCAAGGCTCTGCTGAATTTTGAATGAAACCAGAAACAATGACTTTTTCATGAAACTTCATATTCCATTATCGAGAGGTTTGCTTCAAACCATAGATAGATCTATTTAATTTGCATACCTTCCTTTCACCATAAAACCTTCTGACTACTCCATATAAATATCATCTTCGAGTTCACCATTCAAGAAAGTTGTCTTCACGTCTATTTGATACAACTCAAAATCAAAGTATGCAATCAAAGCAAGTATGAGTCTTATTGATTGAATTTGTGTAACAGGAGGAATGTTTCAACATAATCATTACATGTATTTTATTGTATCATTTTGCAACTAAGCAAACTTTAAACTTCTCAACAATACCTTCAGAATTTTTCTTCCACTTAAATACCCATTTACAGCTAGTCATTTGAGCATCTGTAGGAAGATTAACTAAAGTCCAAACATTGTTTTTATGAAAAAATTGAAACTACTTATACATAGCTTCTAACCATAACTCCTTATCAACATATGTCATAGCCTCTGAAAAAATATTTGGATCATGCATATCTTCATTTAATATGAGGATTTCACAAATTTCACCATTATAAATATGATAATCTGAACCAATAGGACAGTTAGTAGCTCTTGAACTCTTTCGAGTGGCATCAGGATATACTTTTCTTTTTCTAGAGATGGCATGTGACTCAGTAGGCTATTCTAAAGAGAGTTGCAAATCCTCAACAGTTTGATTCTCATTTATTTTTTCAAGTAAATTCTTTTCTCATTCCAAATTCTCAGAGTCAAATTTATCTTCTTAGAACTTGCCATTCCGACTTTCCACCACTACTTTTGCAAATGGGTCATATAGCTTGTAACCTTTAGACCAATCATGATATCCAAAGAGAAAATATCTTCTAGTTTTAAAATTTAGTTTATCTCTTGAAAGATCAAGGATCAGTACATGTGCTATGCAACCCCAAATTTTGAGATTATTTAAATTGACCTTTCTTCCAACCAAACTTCATAAGGTGTAGTCTCAACTGATTTTGTTGGAACTTTATTCAAAATAGAAGAAGCAATCAATAATGCATCACCCCAAAAACTAGTGGAAAGATTAGCATGAGCCAACATGAATCTTATTATTTCTAACAATGTATGATTTCTTCTCTCTACTATACCATTCTGCTCAGGAGTATAAGCCACGATTTTCATGTGAATAATATCGTGTTCTTCGCGGAACTTATCAAATAAGGTAAAACAATACTCATCACCACGATCTGTATGAAATGCTTTGATCTTTCCGTCTATTCTATTCTCCACTTCAAGTTTGAATTTCTTGAAGAACTCAAGAGCATCATACTTCTTATGCACGAGATAGACGTATCCATATCTTGAAAAATCATCAATAAATTAATAAAGTATTTATATTTATTTCTAATCTTAGTGCTGAATGGTCCACATATATCAGAATAAATCACTTCTAACTTACCAAAACGTCTTAGAGCTTTGGAAAATAATAATTTGTGCATCTTTCCAAAAGTGCAACTTTCACATGGAGATACTCAAATTTTAGATTTCTCAATAAATCATTACGAATAAGTTGTTGAATGCATGAATTACTGATATGAAATAATTTTGTTCACATGAGCCTTTTACATCCTCATTATCGCTACAGTTAATCTTGATGAATGATTTCCAAAGATTGTCTATGTGAACTTGAGAATTTGAACCATGTTTACTTTCAATACTGTTTAGAATATCCATAACATTCGTAACTTTAGTGTAAGTTCTTTGGAGTGGTACATTTAAACGTAAAAGGATACAACGTCAGCCAGAGTAGCAGTCACCACAGGTTTAATCGGAGGGACATCAATAAGTAATATTTCATTATAAACAAGATAGTATAGAAGAAGATCCACTCTATCCTTCTAATCAAGATAATTATTGTCATCCAAAGGAGAAGATCTCAATAGATCAGTATAAGCTGAATCAGTATTAGTAGAGGGCAGTATAACATCTAACCAATAAAACAATCCATGAGTTATATCACATCTACTCATACATTATTGTCCGGATTATCTGACATGGATTTACGAAATAATAAATAATATATTAATTTAACACATAAATTTATTGAACCGAATTATCCGATGGGGATTTACGGAACAATAAACAGATAGAACATACATAATAATACATTAATTTATTACTCTGAATTGCCTGACGGAGATTTACAAAATAATAAATAAATAACATTCATAATAAAAAAATATATATAACCAACTAAAATGATAATAACTTTGATCAGAATAAGGTTATTTCATAAATATATATCAAACTGAAAAAACACATTATTGTTCATTAAAACACAGAACTTGACTCCTTTCAATTCCTAATAAAGTGGGCGAAATACAAATTAAGATTCTAGGAAAAACTCCCCTTTGGATATCGATTTGCTGCAGTATCTGTGGTCTATTTTTGTAATTAGTTGTAAATAACACTTAAAAGCACAGTTGGTGCTATATTAATAAAATATTTAATTTGCCTTTCAAAAAAAAGATTCTAGAGAAAAAAAGCGGGCGGGGGGCGTGATAAATCTTTAGGGGCGAGTGCAAAATCTTACAAAAATGTTTTATTTTTTTCCGTCGGGAGAGGGGGCGATCGATGCCATTGAGGAAAGTTGTGAATGAAAGAATTCTCCCATATAATAATCTCTATCAAGGAGTCGTCTTTTTTTGTAAACCCAAAAGATAAAGAAAGAAATGGACGCTGTTTCTTTCCATTTTTTTATCCGTCCTCCACTGTGCGCACCCCAATCACATACAGTGGCTTAAATAGAATTTTCATTACCAAAGCAAAAGGGGGACAAAAAGTAACGTTGAATGAGTTTATTTGGATTTTCAGGAAAATAGGTGAAATGGCATATCAAGTGCACTTGCATGTTGCATCAGCAAATCAAGCCGAACAAATGGATTCACCAACCCAGAGTCCACCACTGTTTACATTATGGATTGAATGGAACCTTAGAACTATGGAGTATAAAATTTGTACATTCTTTGTAGAAAGTAATTCATTTTTTTATTGGCAGTAGAAAATTGTAATCAAAATTAGATAGGAATAGCGATCCAGGGATTAATTGAAGTCAGACTATCTTCATAATCATTATGCACGAATCTAACAGATCTAGGAATTAATTTTGATGTTTGGCATGCCAAACTATGAGTCAGAGAATTATATTTCCATTGATTGCGCAGCCAAACTTTATTGTATCCAGGTTACATTCTAAGTGTAGGGTAGGGGAATCGAGAAGCCTAATCAACATATTGCCGCGCCAAACTTCTGTAAACATTTTTTTTGAAGTAAACATTTTTTTTGGATAAGTATACTGAAGTTTGGTGTGGCAATATGTTGATTAGGCTTATCTATTCCCCTGCCCTACACACATTTATGGTATGCTAAAGTTGTTCTTCTACTCATATTCACATTAACCCAGAAACTGGAGTTTAATTATGCACTTGGAGTAGTAGGAACTTGGGGAGACAAACAAACAACTGTAATCACAGTGATATTCCTCATGTCAACTCAACCAAAAGAGAGCCTTATGGGCAGAATTGCTGGATTTTAGAAGAAGAAATACCAACTCAGTTCTACTGCATTATGGGCGATTTCAATAACGTGAGATATCCCTAAGAAAGAACAGGATTATAAACTTTTAATAGATCAGAAGTAGATGCATTCGGAATTAATCAGACTGTCAAGGGACAGAGTAGGTTGGATAGGATACTGATAAGTGAAGAATGGGTTCCACATTTGTCTAATCTATCTCAAATCACATTGGACAGACAGTTACCAGATCATTGTACCCTACTCTTAGCCGATAACAATAAAAATTCAGGAATGATATAGCGCACGAATAGCGCACGACAGGGGTTACCCTAGTGTTGGGTTCCGGGCCAGTGTTCAACACGGGAGTATTTTGGTCATTTCGCCCGTGTCGTGGCCTGAGCGCATCGTGCACTATATCATTTCTCATAAAAATTGGGGTCCAAAACGTTTTAGAGTGTATGAGGTATGGCTGAAACAACCTTCACTCAGAGCCACTGCTGAACAACAGTGGGTTGCCACCCCAGTACAAGGAAGCAGAGGAACTATAGTAAAAGAGAAAATCAAGGCATTGCGCATAGTATTGAAAGCATGGTATCTTGAAACCAATGGCAATATAACCTCAAATATTAAGGATGCTCAGGGAGTGATTGCTAACCTTGATGCTAAACTCTCGCACTCCAGTCTATCAAACATGGAAGGTTTACAGAAGAAAGATGCATGGACTGAATTACAAAAACTGCAGAAACATTCAGACATCTATCCTTTACCAAAAAATCCAGACAAACATGGCTGAGAGAAGGAAATGCAAATTTCAAATACTTTCATGTATCTCTACTGAAGAACAGATATCTTGTGGACATACAAGGATTATATTTCAACAATCACTGGATAGATGATGTACAGGAGGTTAAAGAGGGTCTGAAAGTATTCTTTAAGTCTCAGTTCACACAAGACATCACTCCTAGACCAAAACTAGAAATTCTGCCACTCCAGATTATCTCTACTGAGCAAAACGAGATGTTGATTCAAGTTGGAAATAAAAAAATGTTGTGTGGAACTGAAAAGGGGACATAAGACCGGGGCCTGATGCCTGATGGCCTAAACTTTGCATTTATACAGCAAGGAGATTTTGAAGAAAGATTTTATTGTTTTTGATAGAATTCTACAACACTAGCAGAATTGCTCAAGGTTTAAACGCATCTTTCGTTACCCTAATTGCAAAGGTTGATAACCCCTCTAAACCAGAAGATTTTCGGCGCATCTCCCTGATAAACAGTGCATATAAAGTACTCTCAAAGCTCCTTGCAACTAGACTGAAAGAAGTACTCCTCCATATCATCTCAAAAAACCAACCTGGTTTCATAAAAGGGAGCAATATCAACGAAGATGTATGATGAAATAATAATAATAAAACTCGTACTTTATTAAACATAACCCTTAAGGTATATATAGTATTACAAACTACATCTTAACTGAATCTAGAATTATAAATACTATAGAACTCTACTCACTAACTATATCTGACAAAGAAATAACTCTATCACATAACCACTAAATAACTCAAATATCAACACTCCCCCTCAAGGAGGGTTTCACTAAACCTGTCTTGACACATAATTCAGCAGACGATAACCTCCCAGCAGTCAATGGTGGCCCATCTAATTCCTCCTTCCACTCTGGCTAATCCAGTATTCGCAAATCTGTCCCATCCAGTTTTTCCTTCCACTCCGCCGACACACAGCTAAACACCACTCTAGCCAACACATGGTTAATCACATCCCTAGTGAACACTCTCGGCTCTCCCTGAGCCAAAGTCTCACTCTCATCACTCCTCAGTCGTATTGGCGCTCCCAACTTGATACTAGACACTCTTCTTTCCGACTACTCCAACTCAGTCATCGATCTCCATCTTGCTGGCACCTCTAGCTCAGTCATCGATTTCCATCTTGTTGGCATATGGCTAAGTGCTAGACACCCTTTCGTTGGGCCTAGTATCAAAGTCACATTCATCCCTGCCAATGCCAACTTCTCCAGATCATCAGATGAGCAACAAGCAGATCCCACAGTATACACGAGTTTTGTTTTCCTCATAGCCAAGAAGCCCTTACACCTCAACTCTGCCTCTGAAACCACATCAAATCCTAAAAGCTCTTGCGTCCCCCTGGAATCCCAAAAACACCTACATTCTCCACTTCCACTCGCATCATTGCTCGAACCCCAATTTTTGACCCCAAACCTCAAATTTTCCTACAATTGAGACATAGTCCCCGGCTCGAAACAAGGACCCCCCAAAACCCCTTCTTCCAATAAAAATCCCCTTCTCTCATCATCCGTCGCACAACACTTTACAGCTAAACCTCACAGAACAAAAGATGTCAACTTCGACCAATAGCAGTACAACACTAGAAGAGTAAAACATCTCCAACTCATGATAGCACGGCAACAATCAAATACCGTGTTATCAATAACATCTCTGAAACTCGAATTCAAGAATACCTCCAAGACAGCTCGACAGCAGTTTAACTCTGTGCAGTCGATAACACCTATAAGATGGCACGACAGTAGTCCAACATCGTTCAATCGATAAAACCTCCTAGACATGACTTCGTGGCAGCAGTACAACACCGTGCAATCGATAACACCTTCAAACATCAAACCAAAAATAACACTTCCACATCAATCCTCAAATAACGCCGAATTTGATCTCCAAGTTTAAGCAGTCAGCATCGATCAACACCACAAACAACAATCTACAATCCAGCCAAATAATCTAACTCCTCCACCAAAACACAAATATCCATCAAACGACACCAAATCAACGAAAACAGATATGATAGATGCGACGAGTTACCAAAAATGTAGATACTGATTTTATTTTCAATGGCAGCAGGCGAAAGAGCTCGGGTGTGAGTATAGGCGCGGATAGATCTCAGGGAAACGGTCCCGACCATGGTGGTTTCAGGGCTGGAGACGGATGATGCGTCGGAAATGGCCAAAAAATGCCGCTAGTCGGCAACCTCCGACAACGGTGCATGAAAGCATGTGCGGCGGTGTAAGGATACGACGTTGGTCTTATAGACCGTCGCAGACGCCAGAGAGAATGGCGAGATGGTGTACATGCCAAAATACAGTGAGGTAGCATTCGAGCAGGAGTATTTCGGACGCTGGCAGACTTTTTTTGGCAACGAATCACAAGAAATGACTGGACCGGCCGTTTCGAATGACGAGCAGGGGCTTCAGCAGGGTGGTGCGGCGGAGGACAGCAGCGAGCAGTGGAGGAGCGCAAGTAGACTAGGGTTTTAGGATGAAGGTGGCGGCTAGAAGTTTTTTTCTAGGGTTTGGAATGGCGCGGGTAGTTAGGGTTTTCTCCAACCTAGCTCCGATACCATATTGAAATAATAATAAAACTCGTACTTTATTAAGCATAATCCCTTAGGGCATATATAGTACTACAAACCAAATCCTAATTGAATCTAGAATCATAAATACTATATAACTCTACTCAACTCTAACTCTAACTCTAACTCTATCAGATAAAGAAATAACGCTATCAGATAACTACTAAATAACTCAAATATCAAAAGTCTAAATAACTACTAAATAACTCAAATATCAACAGTGTAATATGTATGAATAAAGTTATTGACACTGCCAAGAAGAATAACCTGAGGTGTGTCATGTTTATAGGTTGATTTCAAGTGAGTTTTTGACTATATTGATTGGAACTTGCTAATAGATATGATGCAAAGGATGGGATTCAATGACAAGTGGAGAGTTTGGATGCATGAATGCATATCTGCACCAACTATCTCTATTATGGTAAACGGAAGTCCAACCTCTGAGTTCAAACCTCAAAAAGGTTTGAGGTAAGGGGATCCTGATATAAATCATTGCCGAACTAGAAGCAAAACCTCACACCAATTCAAGATTCAAAATAAAATCTAAAAGAGACGAATTTGTTGTACTTTCGCCTGAAGACAACTTGTGTCAGCCAACGAGAAATCACGATTTATGTAACTGAGAATGCCACCAAATAATCATGAAAGCAACTTGTGCTAACCAAGAATCAAGGATAAGTTCTATATGAATTCGACGCCTCTTGACTAAGAAGAAAATATAAGTCGAAAAATTGGTTTAAAACAAAAAGAGAGAACTAATCTCACAAAACTCAATTCAAAACTTGTGTGTCCAATACAAAGGATGTTAAGGCCTTTATATATACATAGATAATCCTGAAATTCGTGCAAAAATAAGAAGGAAATTTTAAAGTAACTAGGAAACTAATTAATGCAAAAAATTGGACCAAAAACATGTCCTAGGCTGAGAAGGAAGTTTAGGCCACGTGTTTTGTGGCTTCCTTAGAAATCTTGGTCTTGTAAGGAAGTTTCTTGAATGGACAAAAGAGTGTTGATTGTGAAGAAAACATCTTTCCTTAACTAAGTAGACAAATTCCCTAAATTGTAGAAACTTTCCTTTTGTCTTGAGATTCTTC
>JAOWBN010237126.1:0-12270 GCA_028565015.1 Pinguicula moranensis
TGACGAAAGAATTAATACTAAATGGGATATATAGGATCACGATGTATCTATATTTAATCGGATCATAATGCATTGCTCGATGCCGCTTATGGCAGTACCGATTCAGATATGGATCCTATCAGGTTGCTCTATCTCGTGAACTGAAGAAACAAATAAATTAATTATGTGTGACATAATTGGCGAATTTCACGAACGAGAACTAATGGGATTTAATGAGATTAAATCCAATTTGGGCTTGTTTTATTTTAAGTCCAAATTGAGTTAAACTTGCAATTTGGGCCGTGAAACCCAAATGCAATTAATAAAGAGAAATTGGGCTTGGCCCATTTCCATGAGATACTTATCTCATTATTCGGTCGAACTAAAAAGACAGAGTTACGTTTTGTCCTTCTCATCTCTTTCGCGTCGAGGGTTCTGGGAGAAACAAACGACGCAAAATTCCGACCATTTTCTCGCCGTGAATCACCGGATTTGTGGGTCTAGCAGCCCTTCACTAGCCAGGGAGCGCTTCGGGTAGAGACCCTCTCCTTGGGGGTTACATGTGGACATCGCACGTTTATTTTTTCGATCGGGTTTTGCATTTTTCCGACGAATCCTTGCGGATTCTGGCGACAAACGGTTAGTACGCCTATCCTTGTTATTTATTACACGAATTAAAACACATTTTTGGGTCCGATTTCACATGTGGTTCGAAGTTAAAAATCTTCGAAATTTTAGAAATTGGCCTGAGCGATCCAACGGGTACATGTTATGTTAAAGACCTCCATAGATTTTTCTTCAGAAAGTCAGGCCAAATCTTTGTCCTAACACCATCAGCAGTTCCAGTCTACTGTTGTGCCTAATGGTTTAGGGAAGATTGAAAATGGTTTTTCCTATGACTCGGATGGAGCATGGAAAGGGTTGTAATGCTTGAAGGGGGGCAAGGGACGTGGCAATATTTCATTGGACTATGATGCTATAACATGAATAGGCCGAGCTATGCTAACTACTACAGTAAAGACCCCTGTAGCCATATTTATATGGTGGCCTGCATAGCTGAATTTCAACAGATCACTGCTGTTGTAGCTCTTAAGTCTTTGCTTATACGGCTACAACTACAATCTCAAGACTTTGATGCTATAAGGTACACATGCAGAGCTTGGTTTTTTAGCATGGTTATGACCCCTGCAGTCTTTTTTAAGGCATCCTGCATAGCTGAGAGTTAGCTGATCACTGTTGCCCACCACTCTTGTACCCCTCGATATTTCAATGATAGTAACCAATTTTCATGTTTCGCTGGTATTTTCTTGTGATGTTTGATCTTTTTTTCCTTTTGCTATTTTCTTTGTATTTTCTTACCCCTGGTAAGAATGTCTGTAAATACTTTTACTATGAATGAATTTTTGGATTACCAAAAAAAAACTTTCTACTTTTTTTTAGTGCCTGCAAATTTGAACAAATATGAGCACCAACTCCTGAGTTCACGACCTAAGAGGAAGAAGATGAAAGAGTAAAATTGATTTCAACAATATAAACACCTGAGGAATATGATGTTCCCAACGAACTCTGCTCTTCGAGAAACTTTGGACACTCCCGTTTGAAATGACCCTTGCCATTGCAAAAAAGCAAACAGTGTCTGGAGTGGGTATCAAAATCTTCTTTGGTTTGGGTATGCTCTTGCTCCCAGTTGGAGTTTTACCCTGACTTTGACCTTTTTCTTGCCCTTATACCTTTCCTTTTTCTTCTTGACCACCCTGCTCTGTCCTGACATCGATAACACATCAGGTGCCCACCTGACGGATGTCTCAGCCGTAAAGAGTATAGAATGCAACTCATTCAACAGCTTTATAATTCCCACCATATTATAATTCATGATGATCATGGAAAAGCTCGATGACAAAGAATATACAATGAGATTTGTGCAGAGCTCTTTGTCGATAACAGAGCCCAACTTTCCAAGTTGCTCTATAGGACCCATGAGTTTTTAAACATGGGCACTTACTGAAGTCCTCTCAGTCATACTACATTCAAAGAGTTCCTTACCTATACGATATCGCTCACAACGCGCTTGCTCTTAAAACATGTTCTTAAGCTAACATATCATATCATAAGCTTTCTAATCCTCAAAGCATTTTTAAAGATCGGGTATTATAGATACAAGCATAAGGCAACTCATCCCATTAGCCTCATCGACTCTCTTCTCATACTGATCCGGTAGGATTTAAGTGCTTGATTTTAAAAATTTCAAAAATTTTCAAATCCAGACCAACACGTGAAATCGAGCTCAATACTGTGTAATTTAGGTTCTAGAAGCTAAAGGGATAACCAACATACCTTATTTTGCCAGAATTCAGATGACCAATCAGAATTCGAACGAAAAGGTCACGACTTCGATGTTCACTAGCCAAGAGCATTCCCTGGCTAGTGAAGTGACTGCTAGACCACGGCGAGGCGAGTTTTTTGGCAACCTTGTTGCCGTAAATGAATTCACAATTTTGTTTTTTCTCTCTCGCGGTTGCATTGTTTTTTTTTTTTGCAAAGATAGAGACAAAAATCTCACATTAAAGTTCTCACTTCATCGACCGAGAATTGTGAGACAACTAATATCTCATTTGGGCTTAAAGACCAACTCAAAATATAAATCATTGGGGTCGAAAAAATCGAGCCCAATTGCAACAAATTACAATCACATATTTCATGCGATAAACCGATACCTCGTATCAATGATATGTGAAACATGATCCTGCATTAATCTAAATGCTAGTCGATTAAGTAATCTAATTGTTCTCTTGCTAATGACTTTAAGACTAGGGACTAATTTAGGGTTTTGATTAAATTATAGAGTTTCACAATTCAGGTCATCAACCCAAATCATCCATAATATAAAAATACAAAACTCAAGGAACAAAATGATTTTCATCATTCAGTATACATGAAACTAACAAGAGCATCACTAACCCAAAAGATCCATCTCAGCATGTGAAGCAGTAACGGCACTTTCATGCGAGTAAGAAAAATTGGCACTTTTTGGTTGGTTTTGTTCTAAAACAGATGCAAGAGGATATGTATTTTGGGTCTTTGTTGTCATCATCTACAAAACATCAAACAAATGCAAAGATTTAGTTTAGTTTCATGTCTTTTGTTTAGTTCAAAATATAGTATTGACCAACCCACTACATATGAAATCATGTCCCTATATATAGTAGGACTGAGATCCATATTTTATCAAATCAAGCCAGCATTGGCGTAAAATTTGATCGAATTTATTTATTTAAACCATCCCAGTTAATCATATGCCTCGCATATGACTCTTAGTTTGTTAACTACACTCTGTGTAAGTTAACACCTTGCAATAGGGCTAGAACACGGTCCGATAGCCTTATTAGATAAACCTACTCTATGTGCCTCGCATGACCTCAACTAATAAAGGATATAAGGAGACACCTACTGAGTAGGATCACGTCAACCTCATTCCAATAGTTTGAAGAGGATAGAGTAACAAGTGCATTACATCCTAATTTTTTTTTATAGGGACTTGATTCGTGCTTTGTAAACCGAGGTTAACATACATTAACATTCAGAAGCACAAAGGGAACATTTAAATAAATAAATAGATGCGAAAAGAAATAATTGCATTTCATGCAATCATTTTTGTTGAGTAGTATGACATCTTCAATCTTGAAGTGTCATCCTCATGGCCGAGTCCAATCATCGAGTAGTTGGATGCGTTCTCGAGACTTCATCCCATGAGCTCGAACTAACATAATAACTACCCGGGCACAAGTGTCTTTACTTTAAGCATAAACAGGTTGCCAATTAAAGCGCTGACATAAACAAGTTTCCATAAATAAACAAATGGCACAATATGTTCCCAAATATTAATAAACGACTCAAACTGACCATATTACAAGCATACATCACAATATATATATATATATATAATGTATTTAAAATGATCATGACATACTACCCAACAACTTCCAAGACCAAGCTAGCACAAAGTCCAACATGATATGCAGTTTATCACATAACAAATCAATCAATTACCCAAATTGAATTATATATTCAAATTGACCCTAATACACGAGCGAAAAATTAGGATTTTCACATTGTAACTCAATTGAATGAACAAACACAAAATTTAACAATTTCAACATTCAATTTATACATGTAAATCCCTAATTGCATAATAGGAGCCCTAATTTCAAAAATTACATGTAACCCAAAATTTCAAATTTGGGCATTTCCACAAATTCATGCAATTGACCAAATTGAATTAGATTTTGCAAATCCCATTTCTCAATTTCACCAATTGTGCACCAATTTGCCAAAATCGAATTCTACTCCTAAATTTTGAAATACGAATAAAAAATTTGGGGCTTTTCCATCCATTAGGTTTCTAGTGCAATTGACCATTCAATCATGCAATTCAAACATTCAATTGCATATTCAAAGTTCTAATTCAACTCAATCGGAAGTCTAAAACCTTGAATTCAAGAATCCAAAAATTCCAAAAGGTGTTTTTCAAATTCACGGACTAATCTTGCAATTGATCAAGTATCACATAATTCATGCATCCAATTACATAATTGAAACCTTAATTCACGGACTAATCTTAATTAGGATTTCAGGAATTTACTCATTCCAGTTTCAGAAACTTGCTAAATGCATCATAACACACTAAGAACACGAATTGAACACGCCCTAGCTCTAATACCAATGTTGGGTTTCGAAGGGTTTGCGATATTTCTGGATTTTTTGAACAAAATTTGAATCAAAACCAAACCAAAACCATAAAGCGTTTATTAAACATGTTCTTGGTAGATGGGATTGGAAACATACCTCAATTTAATCCTGTAAGATTGATGATGGGATATCTCGTCTCAATCGATCGCGAAAGTCTTAAAGCTAGAAAACCTCTACTTGTGCACTCCTTGGCAAAATGAATCAAGGTTGCTGGCCCACTTTTGGCGACCACGGCATCGCAGAGACTCAATCTTGCAAGGAAGACACCGATCAGGAGAAAAGCCTAGAAGAAGATGAGAATGGCCTTATTTTCTTTAGATGCATAAATCGCGCCTAATATATTTTTGGGTATTGTGCTCGATTTAATCAAGCCCAATAAGCAAAATAAGCTGTGCTCGATTGAGCCCATTTACCATTCTATCTGAGATAAATTGAGACCATTTGCCATTCTATTTGAGATGAATCGAGCCTAGTAGCCAAAATTGGACTGGGTTTGATTTAAATCAAGCCCAGTAACCGTGTATTTGGGCCAATGTTTATGTATTTTTGAACTGAGGTACTGTATCAGTTTTCTCTCTATCATGGCGATTTTCGCCTACAGTAGTCCTCCACCTCTAGTCATCCTTCTCGGTGCTATCATTCCCGGCGTGTTACTTCCTTAAGCTCAGTTACTTTCCATCCCCTTCTCCCTAGGGATGCCTTACGCACCCAAGGAGCCCACACACCCACACCTTACACCTTACCCCCTGCTTTCCTCTTAGATTTTCTTATCACTCTTGACTCATGTCTGCTTGGATCATACCTCCCCATCATCTAAAGCTTACGCAGAGAACTGCCATAAAGGTCGGGAAAGCTCCAATGACTATTCTCATCGTCCTCATAGTACTGGTCAAACTCTTCCTATACATAATCCCCGTTTGGTACATGATCGTTTGCGTCCTCGAATTTCTCAACCTAAGGTGTCTCAATCTAAGGAACACTCACAACCTACTCGTCTGAAGGTGGTTAACTTTCATCTCATTAATTTCCCAAAGGGTTGTGATACCGACAGATTGAGGAGTGTTTTGAGACATCAAGGCACAATACGTAGTATGTCAATTGCTCAAAAGCTTAACATACGGGGTCACCATTTTGGTTTTTTTGTGTTTACAAATGTTGAGGATGTTGACCTATTGCTATTTAAGCTTAATAATACTTGGATTGGTTCATACTGCTTACAAGCGAGTCGAGCCCATGGTCCTAAACCTCTTCGGGTAAATGAGCTGAAATCTGCAAAAACATTGGCCCCAGTGACCAAGATACCTCAGCCTAAGTATGTGGAAGCATCAACTTCTGGGTCTTCCCATTAGATATACTATCCTTCACATCAGATGTCCCAACAAACTCATGGTTGGGCAGAAGTTATGTGGCTACACTTGTCCAGAATGGTAATTGGTGTGATCTGCAACGGAATCTAAGAGTATCAGGGTATTTGAATGTATCTGTTAGCCCATTGCATGTTAATTCTATTTTGTTATGGGAAGATGAGCCTAGGGATTTGCACAACCTCATTCATAATGATCTGGAATGGTTGGCTAATTGGGTGATTGATGTTACACCATGGACTCCTAGGATGCCAGTCAGCAATCGTACATGTTGTTTGCAAATCTTTGGATTACCTATACAGGCTTGGACGCAGCACAATATGACTTCTATAGGCAATAAGCTTGGTTCCTTTATCAGCATAGCAGATATAACCTTATCAAAAAATTTTTTAGAAGCTATGCAATTGATGGTTCAGGTTCTTCTGGGACAAACAGTTAATCAAAGTCTACAGGTCATTGTTGATGATACTCCTTATACATTGTATGTTGTTGAGAAGAAAAACAATGAATCCTATTGTCAGGATGATTTTACCGCTATCTCAAATTCTGTATCTTTATCTTCGGCTGAGATTTCTTTAGAGACAGTTAACTCTCTATCCTTGTCTGTGGGAGATCAAATTGAGTAGGTGGAGAATGTAATATTGGATCAGCTAGCACTGAATCCCACTGAAGAAGGACATGCTAAGATCTTATGGCAACCTCAAAGACTCAGTTGGTGGCCATCTAATAAGGACAGACTAGCAAGCAGAGGAGCAACTTATGGTATCTTCAGTATCTAATGTTGTGTGTATTATTTTTATTGAGAATTAAAAATCTGAGGCTTTGGATCCAAATATTTCATTATCCACCACCATTGTTCACAATGTATCTGAGAGTGCGGCAGTGTATAATGTGGTTGGGAATAAGTCTGAGGCAAGGTTAACAATTCATTCTGTGAGGCAGCCACAAATAGGGGAGCACCATATGGCATTAAATAGTCGAGTATCCACAACCATGGTTCATAATGATTCTGAGGAATTGGCTCCAAATATGCAATCTAATGTGGTGGATATTATTATAACTAATAACAAAGATTATGAGGAATTGGATCCAAATAGTTCAGTATCCACAACCCTGGTTCATAATGATTCTGATAGCAAGGCAGTGCACAAGGATGCTGTGACTGAATCTAAGGCAGGGTTAATAACGCCTCCTGAGACTTCATTCAATACTGTTAGGATTCGGCTGGAAGACAGTCCGCTATCTGCAACCTGCTCTGAGGTCCTGGCGACACTTCCTGCACCTATTTCTATCTTAGAGACTAACGATATACATGACTCCACGCTGACTGAGGTTCCTATCATTATGGAGGATTTTCCTCCGCTGAATATGTCTGTGGATATTAGTCAGAAACAGAGGAATCTAACTAGACCAAAGATTGCTGCAGGAAGACCTATAGAAGTCAGACAAGACAGGAGTCTGATCCTATACGTGAAAACAACCTAGCCATATTGGATGAATGGTTGGGAAACCTGGCTGCTCTATCATCAGTTAGTCCTCCTCTTTCCTCACTATCTCGGCCAGCTGTGAACACACAGGCAGCTCTAAATAGGAATAATGTGGACTCTATCATGTCAGTAAGAGCTAAGCTTGGGGTAGCCTATGGGGAACATCAATAACGATTTCGAAGTTTGTTAGAAGACATGACTAAAGTTTACAAAGGGATCTCAAGTGCTCCAGGGGCGATTTTGAATCAACTGTTCTTATGAAGATTATCACCTATAATATTCGGGGGTTAGGGGATTATGATAGGAAATGACAAGTCAAGGAACTAATACTCAAAGAACAGGTGGATTTAATCAGTTTACAGGAAACAAAACTTGTACGTATAGACAGCAAACTGTGTGCTTACCTATGGAATGATCAAGAATATGATTGGTGCTTCTATGCTTCCTCTGGTTTGTCTGGGGGATTGCTTTGCATTTCGAATAAAGGTAAGTTTGTCAGAACGTCTATGTTTGCAGGGGAGGGATTCCTTGGTCTATCAGGTCATTGGTTAATGGAATCAGATTTATCGCATATGATAAATGTTTATGGTTCGAGTGACTTACCTAGGAAGATAATATAGTGGCGACTCTTGACAGAATATTACTCCCTTTCCAGCATGACAAATGTTGTGTTATGGGAGATTTTAATGCAGTAACTTCTTTAAGGGAAAGGAAAGGGGTGGCAGCTGAGAATTATATCCAAGAAATAGCTCATTTTAAGTCATTCATATCCTATCTCGGACTGCAGATTCTGAGTGTGGAAAGAAGGAAGTACACATGGTATTTCAAATCTCTAAAATCTATGAGCAAATTGGATCGTTTCTTGGTAAGCAACAAATGGCTTGATACAAATGAAATTTGGACTCAGATAGGTATTGATAAATATGGATAAGATCCTTGTCCTATGAGTCTTTCTTCAAGTGCATTGAATTGGGGTCCAAAGCCTCTCAAGATTCTGGATTCGTGGTTATTGGATACCGGTTTTTATTGATATGGTGAAGCAGGTGTGGTGCAGTACACATATAGTTGGCTTCATGAGCTATCAGTTGATGCAAAAGATCAAGGTGTTAAGAGAGAATATCAGACAGTGGAATAACAATAATCGACCTAGAAACTTAGCAGAGCAGAGAAAACACTGCTATAAAGAATCAGAGAACTTAAAATGTTAGCTGAAGAAAATCACTCCTCTGCCATAGATAAGCAACATCTGGCTATCTTACAGTTACTGTTGGATAGTGTCTCTAGTCAATTGAATAACACAATCTACCAAAAGTCTCGAATTCAATGGGTACAACAAGGTAATATGAATTTTGCTTTTTTTCATAACTGGTTGAGGAGATCTAGGTCTAGCAATACAATCTACGGGATTTGGGATGGATCAATTTGGTTAGAAGATCCAGAACTAGTTCAAGGATGTTTCTTCAACCATTTTAAAGACAAGTTTACTGAGAAAATACCTGTTCGACCAACACTGGCTACTGGAGTGAGACTGCTGGATCTGTCCAGCAGGATGTTTCTGCAGCAACCCTTTTCAGTTCCAGAAGTGCTAGCTGCTATTTCCTCTTGTGGTAGCCATAAAAGTCCTAGGCCTGATGGACTGAACTTCAATTTTATTAAACACTTCAGGCAAATGCTATTACCTTAGATCATGCAGTTGGTGCAGGAGTTCTACAAAAGAGGTAAACTATGCAGGGGTAGTAATGCCTCCCATATCTCTCTGTCAGCCAAATATTCTAATCCTTTATATGTCAAGGATTATAGGCCAATTACCATTATTGGAAGTATGCCTAAAATCATATCCAAACTCTTTGCCAACAGAATTAGCCAAGTCATGGGAAAACTAGTGAGCTGCACACAGTCAGCTTTCATCAAAGGTAGGAAAATGATCGACAGTGTTGTAGTTGCTAACGAGGTGATTGATGAAACAAGAAAGCTCTCATCTTCAAGGTTGATTTCGAGAAAGCCTTTGATAAAATCCATTGGAATTACTTGCTAAGAATCATGTTTGCATGAACTTTCCAGCATGTTGGCTTTGGTGGATTAAAGGTCTTCTTGATTCTGCATCCTCATCAGTTCTGGTTAATGGGAGTCCCACTCAAGAATTTTATCCATCATGTGGGATAAGGCAAGGAGATCCAATCTCACCCTTCTTAGTTTTACTGGCAACAGAGGGACTATCCTCAATGATCAACAGAGCAGTGGAACAGAATCTGTTTTCAGATCTATACATTGGAAGGAAAAGAGCACATGTCTCTCATTTACAATTTGCAGATGATACTCTATTATTTGGACAGGTTGACTGGCGAATAGTGCATGCTTTTAAAGCAATACAACTCTAGTGTCAGGCTTAAGGATCAACTTTGCCAAAAGTAAGCTGATTGGGATTAATGTTGATCAAGATATCTTAGGAGACATGGCAGCATACCTGGGTTGTCAACCTTCCTCCATTCCTTTTAGATATCTTGGGTTGTCGGTTGGCTCTATGATAAAGAAGTCTACTACCTGGCAGCCTATTTTAGACAAGTTCTCCTCTTCCTTAGCTGCCTGGGACCATAAACAGATTTCTTCTGGAGGCAAACTGATACTTGTTAACTCTGTACTATTTGCTTTACCAACTCACTTCTTTTCTTGTTTAAGGCACCAAAAGGAGTACTAAAGCAACTTAAACAGATCCAGAATAGATCTACAGAAAGGAATAAAATGTGTCTGTCATCTTGGAACAAGATCACTACTTCGATAGACAAGGGAGGTTTAGGTGTCCGTCATCTGTCCTCTTTCAATTTGAGTATGTTGTGTAAATGGGGGATCC
The DNA here is from genome assembly GCA_028565015.1 of Pinguicula moranensis. Lineage (NCBI taxonomy): Eukaryota > Viridiplantae > Streptophyta > Magnoliopsida > Lamiales > Lentibulariaceae > Pinguicula > Pinguicula moranensis. The sequence goes on from JAOWBN010237126.1 coordinate 10,425, forward strand.
CGATTCTCAATGATGAACCATCGCTCTCCATTGAAATTCTTAGGGAAAAATACAGTGGCAATACACCTCTTCTAATTGCTGGTTTTAGGGCTCTTATACCACCAAATCATATACCAGTGATAGGGAGACCTATAGGATGGAGATATGCATCAAAATGGTGGAATAATCTACTAGAAAGCTTGGAATGCAGCTGGTTTAAAGACAAAGTTACACTGCCATTGGGGAATGGAGAGCGGATAGGACTATGGACAGATATGTGGTTAGAGAATGTCTTACTATCAGATTGCTATCCTAGATTATTTAGGAATGAGATCAACAAGGCAATAAATTTAGCAGATGCTGGATTGTGGGAGAATGGCATCTGGATCTAGAAATGGAGATGGATTAAGCCACTCAATGCAGCAGAGTCTTCTGATCTGGCAGATTTAACAAGTATGTTTTTAGAGGCAATCGTGAATGGAAGTATACTGTTAAGGATTCTTACAGGCTCATTACCGCCACAACCCAACAGGTTTTCTCTCCTTCACACATATCACACACTAAACTGCTTTTGGATAGCCTAGCTCCGAAAAAAGTTTGCATTTTTGCATGGCTTCTAATTCAAAATGCAGTCCCAACAAAAGCAGTCTTACAGAGAAGAGGAGTCATTCCAAGTGGACAGGAAATTACATACTTTGCCATGTAGCAGATCAAGAAGTCACACTTATTTAATGAATGTTCCATTTCTCTTAAGGTGTGGCAGGACATTGCATCATGGCTATCTTTGCCAAATTCTGGACCTGGCAGCTCAACCATTCCTACTCTACAGATGCATACGTCTTCAGTACACTCAGGTATGAATATCTCATCTTGGAACACCATATGGTTGGACATGGTATGGTCCATATGGAAAGCAAGAAATAAAGCACATTTCCTATTCGTGGATCCTCATAGTCAACTGCTATTCCATGGCATTAAAATGCAATCATGGTTGTGGATAAGAGACAAAAGACAAATAAAGTTGTTCCCTTATAGCTTTACAGATTGGTCACTGCATCCTCAAGCATGTTTGGACTTTATATGAATGCAAATGCACTAACATATGTTTACAAGGTCTCTGACTTTACAGTGCAAGTTATACAAAATTGCTCAAGGTGATGTTCATTAGATTAATGTCTCAACAGACTGCATGGCTTGAAGAGACACAATATGAATTGTCTTGCCTTCAGTGTAAGTTACCAGAACTAGCTTCTTGAACATTCTCACTATGTGTGCTTTTCGTTGCGGTACAAGTTAGGGTCAGGAGCTGCACATCCATTCTAGTATGTAATTGAAAATTGTCCTAACAGTTCCACAAGAGTCAGACAATGACTCCTCTAGTCATCAGAAACTCAAGTGTAGCCTGGTATCCTAGCCTGCTCACTCTCTCCTCGTCTCATCTCATCTTAGACCGCAATCAATGACTTTTAGAAGCCGTATATAACGAGTGTTCATTCTTCAACGCTAGAACCATACACTGCTTGCCAGTGTTGAGCATAAGATACTCCAATTCAGCAAGTACACAGGGCTTTTCAAAGTGAATGTGGATATATGGATTATGTAAGAGAGATATGAGGTGGTTCACCATGTTCAACAAAACCCTTGCAGTTCAACAAAACCCTTGCACAAATGATGTGAACCCTTGCCGAACTTGTGACAAGACTCCACAACCTGATCGATACTTTGAAGAAAAGTTGAAGGACGATTTTGTTGTTTCTTACGCCTGAAGAACACCTTGTGTTCAACCAACAAAAGTCACGATTTTTGTATAAAAGACGCCACAAACAACCCCCTGAAGGTATTAAATTACCAACCAAGAATCGAATGA
>JAOWBN010237137.1:0-12269 GCA_028565015.1 Pinguicula moranensis
TGCAGGTTTTTCACTGTCTCTGTGGCTCTGTCATCTGTGCAGATTTTTCAAAGTATTGTGCTATTGCTATCTGTGCAGATTTTTCAAAGTATTGTGCAGATATTATCTGTGCAAATTGCCAAATTCAATGCAAGCACTATTATGCTTATGCAGATTATGCAGATTTCTCAGAAAATTTTTCTGAGAAAACAGAATGCAATGCAAGTATTGACTGACATCTCATCAATACGTCCTAATCCTAAAACCTTGCTTAATGTTTCTGCTTAGTTTGCATTGCACTATTGCACAGATATATGCAGACTGCAGTTGCACAATTTTGAAAAATGTGCACAGTGCACAGTACACAGTGCACAGTAATACAGTATAATTGATCGGTAATTCGGTAAAATCGGTAATACCGATCCGATTACCGAATTACCGATCCAATTCGGTAATTTGGTTTAGTCGGGTCGGGATCGGTATGGGGTGGGCTATACTGATTTCAATCGGTTCGGTATCGGGCGAATACCCACCCCTACTTCCACTCCAGATGGCAGAACTAGGTTCTCATCGTAGTTGGATGCTTGGAGAATAAGCTAGCATAATCCAGCAAAAATTTCGGACGTATTGGACTCAGAAAAAACTTCCCGTCATTACGCACGTTAACCGTGCATATGCAAGTATTGTGTAGGGGTCAAGTGGCGCGCTATTTCTCTGTGCACAAGAGGAGGATTTTCGCTGCTATAACCATCCTGAAAGGTGCTCGCATGTTTCTTACTTGAAAATCTCATAAGTTATTTCGTTTCTCTGCCATTCTCATTCAAACAGGAATACAAGGGTTGTCTGCTCGCCCTGAGCATCTACTTAGAAAGCAAACACAAGCAACTATGACTATCCAGAGACATTATCGAGGCTACATGATTGCAAGTTTGTATTCGAGGATGAAGGGAGCAGCGTTTGCTATTCAATGTAGTTATCGAGAAACTTCTTTTTGCAGAGAATTGAAAAAACTTAAATGGATTGCAAGGGAAATGATTGCACTCAAAGATGCCAAAACCAAGCTGGAAAAACAAGTTGAGAAACGGACTTGGAAACACAGTTGGAGAAAGGCATCAGAGTAGAACTTGAAGAGGCCAAAAATCAAGAAACAGAAAAATTAAAGTCTACTTTGGTGGAAAGAATGTTGCAGTTTCATAAAACAGGGAAGCTACTGTTAAAGGATCCTGAAGACGCAAAAGCGAAGATTGATGATGTTTTCTTCGAGTGGGATCCCGGTGGGTACAATATGCTCCCAAGGAGTCTCCCGGTATTAATTCGAGGACGAATTTTCTTCAACCCGGGGAGAATGATGAAGAATAAGATTTATGTTTAATTAGATTGTAAATCTAAATTTTAGTTTCCTTTTAGTAACGTTTGGCTTTTATTTAGGATAAGGGTCTCTATTGGGCCTTTGGGCTTTAGGGTTTGGTTTAAATTTTCTATTTAAGTAGGAGCAATAATTTGTAATAGACAGTTTATGATGTTTTGAAAATATTGTTGGTTGTGTGCCTCCTTTGAGAAATTCTTGCAAGAATTTCGCCTCCTTTTAGACGGCATTCAAGAGTTGTTTGGATCAACGTTAATTGGAGTTGTTGTAACCTCTGAATTTCATGTCAGATCAACGGTGTGCGGTATTTGGTGATTTTCAAGTTGCAATTTTATCTCTTTTCTGTATTTCGCTATTGCTTCCTGCATCAACTTTGCACTTGTCCATCCTGATTAGGATATACAAAATCTGATATTCTTCCACTTAGAAGAACAGAAGAGACTTTCAAACACGTAAAATAAAATTTGAGTACTTACCTTTCTATAGACGAAGGTGACTTGAACGTCCCTTCCCTCCTGGTTCAATGTCCATGTCAGTACTTGCTCATGTGTACTAGTTACCTTAAATTCACCTCATTCCTTACAAAAAATCCACACTCTCCCCCATGTGCCCTATTAATCCTATAATATGGTAGTTGGATTTGGTGAGCAAGCCAATCCAATCTCCTCTCCTAGTTGAAAGGTTCTGCCAATGCCATGAGACTGACTACTGAATTGGAAATCCACTTGCGCATATGCTTGGTTGATTTCCTCAACTCCCCTTTGTTCCAAAAAAACACATGGTTTGGCATTGCTTCTTTTGATCTGCTTGTCGCTTGGTCTCAGTTGTGCGGGTTTCCTACAGGACTTTCGATTGACCTTTTGGGAGCTTTGGTATCCTTTTGAATTCTTATTCTGAGTTGTGTCTGAAACATACAATTTTTGGTAGCCTTCCACTTTGACAGTCCTATCTCCATCTCCTCAATTTTCTCCTTTGCTATCTAGACCTTCCCTTGATTATCTTTTGTTCTGGGTGTTGTCTACCCTCTGTCGTTCCCTTTGTATCCTCCTCAGAGACCATTATCGATTCCCAATTCTCCTGTTGGTTGTACACTGCTCCAGGCATGGTCTCACCTTGTATCACAAATGATATTCATTCAGATACACCCTTTGTGCTTTCCTGAGCCGTCAGGTCTTTCCTCTACTTCTTACCCCTCTCATATGTCTTTGAATGTAGGTCTATCCTTTACCTCCCAATTATTTTTTTCTTGTCAATTGATTCTTCCAATGGGCACCCTGCTTGATCTTCTACTCTCCTATGCTTCTCAATTATTTTGTAGGACATGGTCATTGCTCCTTCATTATGCTCCCCTTGGATAAAAAAGTTGATGCCTCTTCCTGGTTCATGGTTCCCCTACATTTATGCTTTGCCAAGAAACAATACTCTCCTGCTCATGTTTCATCCAAGCCTCCTCACCAATTTTTGGGCTGTTCAGTAGATCTAGCTGGGATCCTTTTGTTGACGTGGACCCATCCAGAAATATTTTTCCAATTGCCTGCTCCAATTGTATATCTCCCCTTTCACTCAGCAAAGTGACTCTCGCCCCACTGTCTGGTGATGTGACTTGTGGCTGGGTGCCGCTCCTTGCACAACTCGCTGAAGTCCTATATCGGCCATCTACCGCTTCCCGTCTGTACTAGCTCTGACCATTGTACCTTAGCCCGTTTCACCTCCATCGTGAGCGCCATCGGCGGAGCCTTCCCTTGACATTTTCTACATTGAGTCGGCTCGTCCCGTACCTTAATTGGGAAAAGTTGGTCGCTCACCTTGACTTGGAACCATGGCACCGACGCCGCTGCATCCTTTTTCTGGTTTGTATCCTTGTTGTTACGTAATTCCGTTCATCCATCCTTTGTTCTTCAACCTGGAGCAGTTAGCCAACATCCGCCAACATCTCACTGAAAAACCTTTTCGACCAACACTCGACCGGGATCATATGTAGATTGATCCATTTGTCATTTGGGTGGGCCAACCAACGGTGACCAGTGCCTTACCTCAGTTAAACCTACCTCCTCCCAGCGGTGTTCTTCACGTAACAACTCCCTCATTGTGCTCTCCATGTTTGGATGAATCAACACCTCTGATCCCGGCAATAGGTAAATTGTGACCTTCTCCAGAGCCTTCCAACTCTGAATCTCCCATACAATCTGTTCCTTCGAGATACCATGGGCTGATGCTATCAAGCACGTCTTCAGCCAATCCATCTCCTCCTTTGACAGATCGAAGGTAAATTGTCGGACTTGTGGTTTGGCCTGGGAGGACTTTTGGTCGTCACTCTCTTCACTGCCTCCAATCTTCATGGCTGGGAAATCATTGGCTTTAGATACTGGACTACATTCACTCTCAGAATCATATCATCAATCTTCAACTCGTTCAATTCTTTCATATTTTTCCGATACTCTCGATCATTGCAAAGTGAAAGAACCCAAATTTATTCCTCGCTTTGTGCAATTTCTTAGGCACCGTTACATTAGCCACTACTCTCGGTTTCTCAAAGGCTTTCCTCATTTTCACCTCCGTCCATTCCACCTGAAAACTTGTGAAGTAAAAAGATACCCATCCGCTCGAGCCACAACAGGGTCGATCCATGACTTCTTGATGGCTTTCACTTTTTTTTCAAATTGGGTTGCCTTTTGTGACTTATGTTTTCCACCCGCAACTTCCCAAGTCCCATCCCCTGTGTCCCTTTCTTCGGCCTCTAGCTCTTCAATACATTTTTTTCCCAAAGTTATCACGTTATCCTAGAAAGAGGTTTATGTAAAGCAGGATACCTTTGCCCTCTTGAATAAATCCTTGCTACGAGCTAAACCGATACCAACTAACACTTCAATAAATTCAGATCTAGCCATTTGGTTCAATGGAATACCAGCTTCACCGGCTTTGGCTTTGGCGATTATGGTCTGATTGCGTACCATTGACTAGATAAACTCATCTCACAATGTTTATATTCACTTGACTCCAGCGAAACACGCAACTAACCTTGCCACATCTAGGAGGTCCCTCAAGAAGAACTCCATGAGAAGGCTTTATTCCCAGTTTGTCAAATAGGTCAGGATTCTTCAGGTACCTTACCAACTAATGGCAGGAAAGAAAAGGAAAGACAAAAAGACCCCATGATTGGCATTATAATACATACAGACTGCAAGGATTTTAAATATAATGAGCTCATTGCATTAAGAAATCAAAGGACTGAAGATTTCCATGTATAGCCGCCGAAAAGTTCAGTCTGAGCATATATCAAAGTTTCCAAAAATAGGTTAACGTGCCATTTATGTTGGGAAATAAGGATCAGTTACCTTTGCTATTCATGCCCATTCTAAAGAAGAATCGTTGTCCTTTTGTATTCATCTATGTCTTAGGAAAGTTTCCATTTGAAAAAGGAAGAACATACCAATAGTAGCATCCTCAAGGTGAGAGTTTACAAAACAACAACAAGAAAGCTACCTCCTGCAACTCTTCCACTGCTTCATCGATTCCTGCCACATCACTAAACTTAACTCCAGTGTTACCATGAATAAGTTATAAATGTAATATGTTATCAGTCCATATATGAGTATATTTGAAAATTAAACAAATGTAAATGAAGATATATAACTCACATCAACATGTGCTTGTGGCTTTGACTGGGAAAACTCAATGCCTTGCCATATATCCTGCATAAAGTAAGGAGAAATAATACTTCTCCCTACAATAATCCATGAGACTATAAGGGAGGGACATTGTAAGGAATGCGCACCCATTTTCAAAAATTCTTTGGTCTTCTAAATAGAGTAAATCGGACAAGAAGCATCATTTTCAAAAAGACAAACATGATTGGTTTTAGCATTTCAATACTAGCATACACCCCACCAATAGTGTAAATTTCATAAAATTTCGATATGAGGCCCCCACTAAGAACACCCCAATGATTCTCCCATACTATCTCCAGAACTCCAAATATAAGACCCTAGACAGTTTGAGAAATGGTTTGGTTACTGACCACATGACATATGCAGCCACTACAAAGGCGAAGCTAGTAACAGTACTTGAAAAATGTCAACTTGATTTCAAGAAAAGTTTTTGGTACACTTTATATACTTGGGCCCAAAAGTATCCCAAGTCCACAAACAACATAAATAACCAACACTCCCCTGAATGTGAACGAAATATATCGATCAAGCCCATTTTGTTACAAAGCCTATCCAAGTTTAACGAACTAAGGTCATTGGTGAGACAATCAGCAGTCTATTCTTTAGTAGTCACATGTGCCAACCCAAAAAGCCAACTGGTCAGCTTCTCTTTGATGAAGAATCTGTCAATCTCCGCATGCTTGATTTTGTCATGTTGAGTCGGGTTATTGACAATACTGATAACTGACCTGTTGTCACACCACAACTGTATCTATGTTTCCTCATCCATCTTTAACTCTATTAAAACCGACCTCAACCACATCATCTCAGCAATACTAAGAGCCATAGCTCTATACTCCACTTCAGCGGTAGAACGGGCAACAACTGACTATTTTTTACTCATCCATGAGACCATATTGCCTCATACAAACATGTAGTATCCAAATATGGACTTTCTATCATTAACACAGTTAGCCCAATCTGAATTACAATATTCCTCAATGCCCATTCTTCCTAAAGATCAATTTCTTTCCTAGTGCACTTTTTAAGTATCTCACAATTTGGTACAACGCATCCATGTGACCCTTTCTCGGGTCATGCATAAACTTGCTCACCACACTCATAGCAAATAAGATGTTAGGTTGGGTGTAGCTCAGGTATATCAATCTTTCAACCAATCTCTGATACCTCTTTCTATCCACTGGCTCACCAGCATCAAAACTCAGATTCAACTTCTACATGATAGGTACCCTAGCAGACTTGCAATCTAGCATGCATGTCTACATGAGCAAATCAAAGACATACTTCCTTTGGGATAGCACTATCCCCTCTAGTCCTCAAGCTAATTCGATTCCAATGAAGTATTTCATCTGTCCCAAATCCTTCAGCTCGAACTCCTTGCCCAGTCTAACCTTCAGCTCTGTTATCTTTCTTTCATCATCTCTTGTAATGATCATATCATCTACATAAATAGCCAATATCGTGATATCATCTCCAGTATATCTCAGAAAGACAGTATGATCAACATTGGTCTATTGATATCCTATGCCCACCATAGCCTTTCTGAATCTGTTGAACCAAACTCTCGGAGATTGTTTCAGGAGAAATAAGTATTTTTTTAAGCCTTTAAACTTTTCCACTGTCTGATCAGTGCCAATCCCAGAGGGATCTTCATGTACCCCATTTGGAGTAAGTTACCATGAAAAAAAGCATTCTTCACACGAGCTGATGTAGGCTCCATCCATTGTTTATTGCTATGGAGATTAAGGTCTTGATTGTACTCATTTTGGCAACTGGTGCGAAAGTCTCAGCATAATCATTGCCATACATCTGACCACATCCCTTGGCCACTAGTCAAACCTTGTACCTCTCCACCTTTTTCTTTTGGATTTTGCTTCACAGTGAACACCCATTTGCATCCCACATCTTTCTTCTCTTAGATTTCATTCCTTGTCAAGGTCTCAAACTCCACTATAATGGCAGCTCTCCATCTCTGGTCCTTCATTGCAGCTTGTTAAATTTTAGGCACAAAAACATTGTCCAACGATGCAACAAATGTCCCATGGCTAGGTGATATGCTGAAGTAAAAAATATGCTGAGCAATATCATGAGAAAAAACATACCGCTCTGGTGGAACCCCCACATTGACACGGATGGTTCACAATGGCAATTGGGGTGAGGAAGAGTAATATGAAGGAAAAAGAATAGTCACCTGGGGTAGTTAGATGATCTGTGGTGGGCGGTGCCACAAGTGTCTCTGATGTCGAGGTCGACAAGGTACCAGAACATGGGACAAGAGGACGCAGATCATAGTCTACTATCCTCATGTATTTGTAGCGCAACTCCACAGTCTCTGTATTACTCAGATCCCTAATCATTCTCCTACTCTGCACCTGTGTCCCATGGGGGAGAAGGACGCAAAATCTCCCCCACACTCATTATTTGTGACTCTTCTCCAACGTCACTCTACTCCTCCTTTCGTCCTACACCTCCAATGATAATGCTATTCTCCCTCTCTCGCCATACACTTACCGGCGATTCCTCAAAAGGTGAGAATGCCTCTCATAGGAAATATGTCTTCTACTCACGGAAGGTAATATCTCTACTCACAAAATGACTGTTTCTCAACTGGACTCTAACAGACATATCCCTTTAGAGTAACTGAGTATCCTACAAACACACACTTCATGGCTCTCGGATGCAATTTTCCAACAACATGCTGGTTATTCTACACAAAACACGTACAACCAAACGACCTCAGCTCTATCCAATTTCTTATGGGGCCTGTCAATATCCCATGTAGTGAATACCGGTTAAGAATTCATGATGGATGTTGATTTATCACGAAAGTAGCAGTCATAACTGCTTGACCACACAAGTACATTGGAACATTCATCTCAAACATCACACTCCTTGCAATCTCTAGGAGATAGACGATTCTTTCTCTCTGCAACTCCATTCTGTTTTGATATATAAGGACTATTGGCTAGGTGTAGAATTTTTTGTGCAGATAAGTATTTTGCAAATAGATTTTTTGTGTACTCAGTACCATTATCGGATCTCAGAACCTTTACCATTGGTCCAAATTGTATTTGAAATTTCCTGTGAAAATCCTTAAAGAAGGCTAAGACTTCACTCTTAGTTTTCATCAAATATAACCACGTCAAACGAGAATAACAATCAATAAATGTCACAAAATAATGAAATCCATTAAAGGTCGAAGTTGGGCAAGGCTCCCAAACACCATAATGTACCACGTCAAAAGCACGAGAACTTCTACAACCAAAGCTTACATATGAGCTTCTGGTATGCTTGCCCAACTCGCAAGCATCAGAAAATAGTGTATCCTTATTAATCTGCGCAAATAAATTGGGATATAACCAACTCATAAGAGAAAACGAGGGATGGACTACGTGTCTAGGAAACAGCATCAGCTAGGCCATCATCCTCTTTTCCTGCATGGGGTGCTATGCTACCAGTGAAAGAGCTAATTGTTGGCTCTTCTGATCCATGTACCATAGTCCGTACTGCCATGTCCCAGTACTAAATACCCTTCCTGACCCCTTCTCTTGGAAGATTACATGTGGAATATCAAAAATAGCTTGACAGTTTAATTCAAGAATAGAGGTACTAATGGACAGAAGGTTTATAGGAAATGAAGAGACAGGCAAAACTCTTGACAATGTTAGAGTTTGTGCATCGTACTGTACCTTTACCAAGCACTGGTCGAGCGGTTCCATCAGTGGTCTTAACACTGCAAGGCACTTACAGGGGAGTATAGGAATTGAACTTTCTAGTAGTACCTGCCACATGTATGTTTGCTCTAGAGTCGCAAATCCAACTTGGGAAGCCAGTGGTTGAAACGGATGCAACTGCGATAGTGTCATAAGTACCTCTCGTGTGAATAACCACATTACCAAAAGTATCTGGTATAGTGGGTAGGTAATCTCCAACTCATCCAAGCTCATCCTCCTTAGCATCCACAGTCATGTGTATACGATAGCTTCCTTGTCCACCACCTTGAGCTCTACCTCTCCTCGTCAATGACCTCCTCTCCATCCATAATCCCTATCTCTCCTCGTCCGTGGATACGGCTCGATCAGATTTCCTATCTCGTCATAGTTGTAGAAACTATGATTCCCCCCTTTGAAGCAGGCACGTGTGTAGTTAACGTCGAAGTAGCCAAACAACATTAGACTCAAAATATAACTCCATCTGAGTCTCCCCCTGTATCATCGCAACAATAGCATCATCAAATGGTGGTATGGTAGGCTGAGAGAGAATGATTGACCTTCTTTGGCCAAAGATTGAATTCAAGCACATCAGAAACTTCATAGTTTGCTTTGTTTCATCACTCTTTGCCCTCATGCAGTCTGGATTACTACAACACAAAGTAGGTAGGAAATGATCTATTTCCTCCCACAACTTTTTTTTTGAAAGGCCAAATTTTATATAAACACAAAGTATTTATAAAAAGAGAAAACAAAAAGCAAGGAACAATGCAAAGGGTACATGCTCTAATCCGGACAACATATTTCTTCAAGTAGTCTGTGGCCTTGAGATGTATTCTCCGTGACCGTACAAGTGCTTAATTTGGCAAACTCCTTACGCAGAATCCGTTTGCTGTAAGGCTGGCCTCTAGGTATTCACTCCTTTATGACATGGCCACATTCGTGGTCCTCCACTTTCATGAATCTTCGTACATCATTTCATGAAATCAACTCAAGAGGTTTGGCCATCTACTTGTTTGAGCTTGCACCACTTTAGTTGCAGACCAGGCACGGTGTCTGCATGAACATGGGTACTCTGACTACTGTAGTGATCCTCCACTTTCATGAATCTTCTTGCATCACTTCATAAAAATCAACTGAAGAGGTTCGGCCAGTTATTTTTTGAGCATGCACCTTAGTTGCTGACACTGTGTAAGAATTTTCTGTCTATTGGCCTATCAATTGAGAATAATGGTCTTCTCGTTGTCAATAGGAGGTATGATGTTTGCTAGAGCATGAATGCTCTGATATTTGTACCTACCTGTACCGAATTGAGATGAACTGATAAGATATGTAGCAGGAAACCATAATGGCATGTTGTTAATAAATGTTAGTCTTAACCAAAATCTAATCTGATATTTAAGGCTGAAATTTTCAGACTGGTTTGTTAAGATCATGTATTTTCCTGAAAATTCCTGACTTGTCTCCTTCTTAATCTACCCTACCTGTACCATTAAGAGATAGCAAAGTATTAATCTTGTGCAAGCGTAAAATAAGAAGGGGTGGGCGAATTTCATTGGCTGCAAAGTCTTGATGTTCCAGTTCCATTTCAGCTCCTCCCTAGCACCTGCATGTGGAATTTCAATGGGGAGGGGTCCTTCAACAAGATCACACAATTAATCTTAAACAGATTTCTGCCTCAAGATCCAATCCACTAATGTTTAAGAAAACAAGTGACCCAGTTTTTTCGCCTTGACCCATAGCCATGTAGCATGCTGTATAGTAAGTATAATATGTGCAGGGAAGATCTCTTTTGCCTGAAATGTTTTTATTCCGTGTTTTCCAAATCTGCCAGCATGTAGAAAGCCATATGGATTTTCATGTACACGGATTAGCATTGGTTGGTCTAAGTATACACAAATCAAGTAATGTTGGTCTCTGCATCAGGTTCTGTGATGTTCCTTATGCACTCCGTAGCCATTTATGAATTCCAAACCAGATTTGCACAACAATAGAGCAAGTGAAGAATAGATGATTCATAGATTCATTTTCAGTACCTGATTGGCAAAGGGTGCAGGAGAGTGATTGTGCATCATGAATAATGTTCCTGTGCTGAAGCCCAACTTTCACTGGCGAGGCATTTTGAAGTAACTTTCATCCAAAGATCATAATTTTGGGGGGGAATCTTATTCCAGACAGACTGTAGAAGAGTTGTCTCCTCTGGTGAATACTGCATTGACAGTGAGTTAATGATCAAGGAATATGAATAAGAGACAGTGTAATTTCCCTGTTGATCTCCCACAAAGTTATATTTGTCATTCTTTTGATCTATAGGGGATATGCCGTGTAGAATAGAATAGATGTTAGTTAGCTCTTCTTTCTCAAATTCCAACAGCGGTCTGCGCCATATCAGATTCCATCTCCACTCATTATCAGCCCAATAGCCCATGTTTCTTATGTTGGCATCTGAATTTACTGAAATTTTTATAGCCTTGGATATCTCACAGATAAGGGTGAATGAATATGCCATGGATCCGTCCAGAATTGATGTTTAGACCATTACCTAGACCGAGTTTAACATTCTGAGTGAATTATAGAAGGTTTGCTATGTCCTGCATATTTTTCCACCATGAAGACACCTGGTGTCTACCCACTGATCTGCTTGTTTTTGCAGGAGGCAATCTCAACTCCCTCAAGCCCCCTAATTCCAGTGTCCCTCTCTAACCATATTTGGAGCGCATAATGTTTTTTTTACCAAACTCTCTTCATCAGATATCAATCTACTACACCATTTTCCAAGCATTGCAGAGTTAAAGGCTTGTAGATTCCTAATGCCAAGTCCCCCTTTTTTCTATTGGTGTTAACATCTTGTTCCAAGCAATCCAGAAAATCCTTCTTTTGTCTTTGTTGCTTCCCCAGAAAAAGGACCTCATGATTGAGTTTAATTTCCGAAGAACCGCATCAGGTGCTTTCAGAAAGTGTGCTGGTAGCGCCGCAAGAACTGAATTCAATAGTATTAGTTTTCCTCCACTGGATATCAGAGAGTTCTGCCATTGATTAAAAACTCAATTATACTTCTTAATGACTGGTGACCATGTTTCTTTTTTCCTTGGATTAGCACCTAATGGTAGGCCTAGATAGGAGAAAGGGATGGCGATACGATATTTGATAGAAATTCAGATATTGTTACCAGCTTATGCAGAGTATTTTAATTCAAGAATTCCAATTCAAGTGCAATGAGAACTAAGATGCAAATAGCTACTAATGGATGCAAATCAGACAAGAAATCCAGTCAGCAAGGCAGTACAGGGCGGCCCGGCCCGCCTGGACCCGGCGGGTCCGGGTCCAGAACCCGTGTCTCGGGCCGGTGGGTCACGTGCCGCCCTCCGGGCCAACCCTCGGGGCCCACGGCCGGTTTTGCCGGGTACTACGCGGTTCAGGCGTGGTTCAAGCACGGTTGGCCCTCCGGGTCGATGAATTTATTTTTTTTATTTTTAATTTTTTTTTTCATTTCGTATAACAAAAATTATATTTAAAAAATTATTCTTATAAATTTTATAACAAGTC